>PISX010003258.1:0-141199 GCA_004024625.1 Mellivora capensis
TCAGTTTGTTTTGTGAGATTAAGAGTCACTTATGGTTTGTCTCCCTCCCAATCCCATCTTGTTTCTTTTCTTCTTTTTCTGCCCCCCAGTCCCCCATGTTGCATCTCCACTTCCTCATATCAGGGATATCATATGATAGTTGTCTTTCTCTGATTGACTTATTTCACTAAGCATGATACCCTCTAGTTCCATCCACGTCTTAACCAAAGTAGGACGTATCACCTACGACAGAGGAATTACCCAGAACTCAAATGACAACTCCTTCTCACAGACAGGAGACTGTTTGCCCCCATCTTTGTGGAACTAGCCCTAAAAGCAGAAGTTTCAACCAATATAGAAGGAAAGTATCATCTACAAAATTCTCTCATTGTAATTTTCTACAGTCCTGGCTTCCTAGAATCCAGGTAAAGAGCAATCAGGTAAAGGAGATTCTACCTATGCCATTTTGTGGCATTTTGTTTGACTCAGAGTGTTAAACTTTGTTTAAAAATGAGTGCACAGAAACCTTAAAGAAAGGACCCATACAACAGGCATTCAATCACCTAGGCTTAGAAAATAGCTCACCTTGGGACGCTGGGTGGCTCAGTTGGTTGGGCAGCTGCCTTCAGCTCAGGTCATGATCCCAGCGTCCTGGGATCGAGTCCCACATCGGGCTCCTTGCTCAGCGGGGAGCCTGCTTCTCCCTCTGCCTCCATCTGCCAGTGCTCTCTCTCTTTCTCTCTCTCTGACAAATTAATAAATAAAATCTTTAAAAAAAAATAGCTCACCTATAAAAGGAAGAAAAAAAATACACAAACACACAATAAAATAGCAGGGAAACATTTAACTTCTTGTAACACTAAGTGATAAAAAAGAGATTTCTGATAGTAAAAAATGGTGACTCAAATATTTTCCAGACAAGATGCTATTTATGTTAAATGAGTATAGAAAGTAATAAAAAAAATGTAATTCCTGTTTGAGCAATGTAACTAGAAAAAGTGCTGTTAGTAAATAATTGCTAGATGCTAAAAGAAATAAACAACCCAAAACCTTAGGGAGTGTATCAGTCAAAAAGCCTTTCAGGAGAGAAAAATCTATTTCGTGGCAGCTTCCAGCTGAGAGATAAATTAGCATTAAAAAGTTATGAATGAGGAAATTATGTCATGAACAAATTAAGCTTAATTAGCTGTGATAATTGGGAATACTATTAATTGTTGAAAGAAAAGGTACAAAACAACAAAAAATTGAATGAACTTGCAAATTTCACCGTGCCTATGACCTTAATTTCAAAAAGGAATCAATCACTATTTTATGCCCCACAAGAGAACACACTGTCAATGAAACATATTACTTTTCATGACTTAGAATTTTTACTTTACATTTCTTTAAAGAGCTCCTAAAGACATATGTACCATTTTCTGGCTACATAAAAAGGAAACTGTAACTTAAAAAATTAATTAAGCTATTTCTAAAACATCTTCCCATTTTGAGCCTAAAATCTTTTAAGTCACTTTCTGACGGAGAGCTACAGATGTTTGAGGTTTTCCAGAGTTCTCTGGGCCCTTGAGAGAACTGATGATGATGTAGGATTTCTTCAGTTTCTGTCTCCAGGGTTTTCAAAAACTTTCAAGCTATTGACACCCATTTTGTAAAATGTAATCCTGGCATGTTCCTGATCTTTCCAGGGGGTCTCATGGGAAGATTTTTCAGACAACAACCAGGACACTTACCCTCTCCTCAAATGGTTTGGCTTTTTTTTGGGGGGGGGGGGGATGCAGAGGGAGAGAGAGAATCTTATATGAGCTCCATGCCCAGCACAGAGCCCTACACCAGGCTTGCTCTCACAACACTGAGATCATGACCTGAGTCAAAATCAAGTGTTGATACTAAACCGACTGAGCCACCCAGGCACCCCTCTCTTCAAATGGCTTTAAGGTGGCTTGTTGACTGAAACTTTGTCCCGTCACACCAAATGCCTGCACATGAAAGCAGAGACAACTTCATCATTAGGCCACAAGACAGTAGCTATTTTAACCTGCCATTGCTTAAGGCATTCCAGTTACAGAGATGGTAATGTGAAAACACAGAGGAGTCTTAGAGTAGACAAAATACCATATAGCAGACTGAGATAAAATTCTCAAGTTTATTAGGAAAAACTGGGTGAAAGGAGTCAATGACTGTATTTTAATTTTTCAAATTGATAAATTTATAAATAAGGTTCTAAATTTGCTTTTTTAAATGTAAAAGTAATTACTGGTGATGAAACAGATTAGAAAGTTAAGTAGAATAAGTGTCAAATATCACAAGGAACTTTCAGACTGGTTCAAACTATCAAACCAATATCAATTTTCTCAAAACAGTTATTGCATATTAAAGGACCAGCCAAACGACAATTATTCAATAAAAATATGCAAACAACAGAAAGAATAAGATCTCATTTTCTAATCAGGTGTATGCAAAACAGAAATTAACAAAAGTATGAACAAAAGCCTCAATATCACAGCCCTTGACTCAAAACAGATTAGTTAGAAAATAATGATACCATCATATTTTAAAGTCTTTGGGGATTGGCCGGACTCCAGCAAACATTTCTACTGGTTACAAAAATGTTCATTAACAAACAAGAAAGAAATGTATTTCAAGTACATAAGATGGAAAAAGAACATATGACAAATCTTAGAAAAATGGAACACAAAAGGCCAATAAAATAAAAATCAGAAACTGCTAACTTATTTTTAAAAAGAACAATAGAGAAACCATTCACACACAGCACTAAGAAAATAGAACTATAGTAACAGAAGAAATTAAAAGAACTTTGAGAATGATTCAAAAATTCCTGTGCAAATAAATTTGAATATCTGGATGATTTTTTAGCAAAATAGAAGTGACAGAGAGGACCCAGAGGAGGACGAGGAATAAGTAGAGAATGTTCTAGGGGGAAAAGGGAACTCAAAAAGTACCAAGCCTTGGTAATTTTATTGGAGAGTTCTTTCAGAACTTTAGGAAACACATAAAGCTGTTTTAAAAATCTTTCCCGGGCACCAAGACCAATGGGAGTTGGCAGCTTGACCCACACCACATCCGTATGGGATCATCAGGGACATGGGCTGACAAATCCCAGCAGGATTAAATGCATTACTAGCAACGTCAGCAAGTTTCCGTTATCTTGGCAGAGACAGGATGGTGCTTAAAGCACATAAAATAGCAAGTGAGGGCAAATGTTCTGCAGGTCTGTTAAGGGATTTATTGTGATTTTATTTGAGCAAAACAACACATGCTCACTATATTCATATTTGAATCAGAAGTTTATTGCTTTTATAGCTGTATTTCTATTCTAATTTGCAAATGTGTTTTGGATTTCATATAAAAACTATAAGCAAGGAAGTTTATACTTCATATTATGTTTGTATGAGTTTAAATAACAGTGAAGGAGAAAAAGGCCAGCACTGAGATGTGAGAAAAACATTTTTTTTTCTCTTAAAAGAGGAATATATATTATTCCATTTCAGAAAGTCAGCTTTAAGCGTTAGAGAAGGAATGCCACTGTCTTTCCTTTGAGTTTGGCTTTCTGTGTCTCTTCTCCACAGTGGAGTGGTAAGAGTTGGTGGGAAAAATCAGGACTTACATGAAAGGGAAAGGAGCCAAGGAGGACCTGGATTGTGTCATGTCAAGCCTGTTGGGCTGTTTGCAAAAGTGCAGGGATTCCCTGCAGCTCCATAGTCAAGTCCAGCTAGATTAGACTGCAATGGGACTAACATGCAACAGAACTTCCACATGGGGATGGAGAGGCGAGCCTTAGAGTTGTAAACAAAGGAATCTGGTTGGGAGTCTCCTCTGCTTGTGGACCATGAAAACCTGCGGCAGCAGGACACAGTTGGCCAAGGATTTGAGATCCTGGGTCTAGGCCATCTTTCCTTCTACAGCCAGCATCCACATCCTGCTACCCCTCAGGATTGGGCACCCTGTGGGACCCAAGTTTGGTCCTGGAGCCAGTGACAGAGCTGGAACCAGGTCACTGGAGGCCACACTTGTGGTCCAACCAAAGGCTATTCAGAAATTATGAAGCAAGCAGATTCAGCACACCAGTTGTAGGTCATAACCGCTTAGAAGAGCATTGAAAAACAGGAAGGGACTTCAGAAATCATTTAGGTCAGCTTCTATACCAATGAAAGAACATCTTCTAAAACATCCTGATGGTACAATCTCTCTCTGAAAACTTCAGCAATCGAGAACTCACTACTACTCCCCATCACTCCTCAGGACCTTTTCTACTATTGAAAAGGATCATTTGTTAGGAGCATCTTGCTTATAAGGAAAGAATAACCATCACCCTATTACTTTCACTGTAATTTGGTTCCTTAGAGTAGGAAAGACTACTTTTTCCACGTGACAATTACTCTTCTCCCCAGGTTATACACTTGGCGCCAAAAGCACTTGGGATGATAAACTATGGTTTCTGGACCTCTCACCTTCCAGTGATTCTCCTTTTAAACCATTAGTGCCCACAAAGTACTACAGTGCACCCACACTGGAACTTCACATCTTAGTTCCACCCTTCTTTATCCTATTAATCGGTCAGTTAATGCAAGTAAAGCTGTAATTACAAATAAAGTTATTGTAAGTAAGAAAATCAAGCTTTGTGAACTGGTGAAATCTATTTAATGTAATGTATTTAATGTAGGCAATACCTTTGCCAATGATATTATAATTTTTTCTGTTCCACGAGATAGGTATATTTATGTATTTTCTAAAAGTGAGGTCTTTTTTTTAAGATTTTATTTATTTATTTGACAGAGAGAAAGAGATCACAAGTAGATGGAGAGGCAGGCAGAGAGAAAGGGGGGAAGCAGACTCCCCACTGAGCAGAGAGCCCGATGCGGGGCTCGATCCCAGGACCCTGAGATCATGACCTGAGTCAAAGGCAGAGGCTTAACCCACCGGCCACCCAGATGCCCCGAAATGAGGTCTTTCTATACTTGATTTCCTTACCTTTAAAATGAATAGCCATAATGACATAATCTCCCTTGTTCACAATATGGAGAGGTATACCTATGATAAGGTGATTTCTCAGTTTTGCTATTCTCAGAAGTCAAGATCTATGGGAAAAAAAAAGTCTTACAAGTTGTTTGGATTTCTTGCTTCACTCCATTTTTTGAGATGAAAAGGAAAAGAACTCCGTTTCCCACCTCACATGACAGTGAAAACTCAAGGTACAGGTTTAATAATTATTTTATTTATACATTTCCACCAATTCTTGCCTGCCATATTATTCCAGATATCACAGATGGATTATTCACAGTATTATCACATGTTCATTGCATGAAAATTAGGAGAAAGAAGAGATGTACAGACTGCATGAAAATGACACCTTAAAGTTCACATCTACAGTGTAGTGCTCTGTAAACATGCGGGCCTATGAGCTAGGCTTGTCCTATCACCATCCAGCTGCATGACCTTGGGCAAGTCACTTCTGTTTTCTCACTTTTAAATTATCTATCACCTGACTTCTCTACCTCACATTTAATTAGCTGCATGCAAAAATACCTCAAAAAATATCATGCACTTGTACTGTCAATATTATTACTGTAGTGTACTTTATTTTTTAAGATGTTTCCTTGTTTCAGAGTAATACCATTCACATTTCAGTGAAAGTCATTTGTTTGCAAAGTGACCCTTTTAAAAGGAACTCTCAGGCATCAGTCTTACTGATAGTCTGTTATGATTCTGAAGCCAATGTCTCAATTCCTAGGTATAGGGTATGATAGTAATAAATATAACAAGTTATATAAGTTATAATTAATAACTAATACAATGAAATGGCTCATTGGTTCTCTAAAATCTAATCATCCAAGAGTAATGAGGCCAAACCAAGGAGGAAAAAAATCCACCGTGGCTTCTTTAAAATGATTTAAAATCCAAGTGAGAATTGTGGTAATTGGGAACCAACTTTTATGTAAACTGAAGCTTATTTGTGTAGAAAAATATCAAAATATAATAAATTCAAATTCCCTATGAATTTCTAAAAATAAAAATTCTAACATTTTGTTTCTGAAAAATTGCTTCTTTGGAAAAACATTTGGTACAAACTACACTGCCCTCAAATCAGTGTTGGTCCAGATGGTAAGGTCCTTCCACCAAACTTTTTAGAAAGAGTCACATTGCTTTTTAACGGCAAAGTGAGTATTTCCATGGCTTCAAAATTCAAGGGACAACCTAGGTGATATTTATAATAATACATACAGGAAAACTTTAGCATGCAGAATGGAATTACATAATTATTAATATATGGCAAACTGATCACTATTTGTGTATTTATAGGGTACAGCCAATGTGATTATTGCATGTTTTTTGGAACCTTGGAAGACAAGGAAAATAACTTGGGAATGTGTCTTGACTTACCAAGTACCATTAATGCAGTCTCCATACTATTAATCCCATGTCAGTTCCTTGGAACATTTTAGCCTTTGGGTACTCTAAACCTTGGATGGAACTGTTTAGGGAGTGGTTAGATATATGCAAAGAGTATTATGCTTTAGAAATGTTCTTGTTTATCAAAGTGAAAAGATAAATATGACACATGCTGAAAATGCGAAAATAAGGTTTTTGAGAGCTGCCAGTCATTTGGATACCAATTAGAAAGTATCTTCATCTGACTCAATATCACTTTTCGGTTTGGTAAGTCTTTCCAGTTCTTCTCCATCCTAAAAGGAAATACGAAATCAGTAATTTCTTAAAATACTAGAAATGTAGCATTTGTAATGATTACTAAGGAGTTTATTTCATTAAACTATGACTATAATCTAGTCAAATGAAATTAGATAAATACTTATGTTCTTGGAAAACTAATTTTAGACACATAATGAGATCACAAAAAATCTACCTACATCTGGGCACTTGAATTTCAAAACTAACAACCGGAATGCAGTATGGAGCACCCTCTGCTGGTCTTGAAGGGAAATAACTAGTGGTTGGAGAAATAAGTATGAACTAGGCCCTTACCTAAAATTGGTAATTTTTTTACCTAAAAAGTAAGGCAAGCGGTGTTATCGGGCCATTGGAAAAGAATATAGGACTTTTGAAACTTTACTCTGGCTGAGGTCAGGGCATTTGGGACCCACCCTTCTAATTTTTTCATCTTAGGAGTCTGTTATGTCACTACTTCAGAGACATTATACTGATGAAAGCTCTACCACGAACTAATAGGCAAGAGATTATTTTCCCGGAGAGTAAAATGTTCATTTTGTGAAGTACTTAATATTCTGTGTGTTCATGAAAACTGTAAACTTAAAGCTAGTCAGAGGAGTTTATTTCATCCTTTAAACATATACTTAACTCCTGACTTGAATCTCCAAAAGACCATTATTAATCTGCTAATACCATGACTGACAGATCTTCCTAGAAGAATTATAAGCAACTGGCAGAATACTAGAAGATATTTTTCTCTTACTTATGAAGATCCTTTTGAAAATCACCTTAATTAACAAGGTAAGGCCTGCCCTTCTGGCACATTGAGGTTCATGAGTAACGCAGGGAAAATCAAGGAGCCAGGACTTCCACTTAGATTTAACAAGATGCAACTAATGTCAAAGACCAACTTTTCTTATGGGCTAGGAGTCAGGCCTCATGGGTTTAGTATAGTTTTTTTTATGTACTATCTATCATCTACTTAGCCTGAGTCTGTTTATTCATCTGCCAACCTAGAAAGACTGGAGAAGATAACCTGTGGCACTAGAACATTCTAAGATACAGCTAACACATAAAGTCCTCGAGACTGTGATTTATGCTTTTTCTTGACCCCTACAGCATTCTCACGAGCCCTTGCACACCTAAGTCCAGTGAACGTTTGTTGAATAATTTTTAAAAGTCACAGAAATCCAAAACATCCCTTGAAAAATGAGCAGTGACCAATTTCTTTTCTTGTATAACCGTGTGCTGAATTTGGGAAGAACAGGTAAAAGGCAGCATCCTGACAAACTTACCCCACTGGAGCGCTCCCAGAGACTGCCGCTTAGATCCCGGACTCTTTCTTGCCCAGGTGTGTACTCCAGACCTGGAGGCTTGCTTGCTTTGTAAATAAATATGGAGAGAAGAACTGAGGGTGCTTCTAAGAAAAACTGCAGGGAGGGCCTAAAGTCAAAGACCAGGACAGACACTGTTGTGATGACGACAGTGGTGACCTGGGCCATCAAGACATGGAACATGTTATCCAGGAACTTGAGAATAAAAGCCACCGAGAGACCCTGGAATGCAGTCACAAAAATAAGAGCAACTGAAAACACATTGTGGCCATAGAAGACCCCGCAGTTCTTAATCTGATCACGGTTACTGCTCTGAAGGCCCAGCGTCAGTCCGTTAAAAAGAATGCCAAAGAAATAGAGTTTGCTGTTCTGTATGAAGATGCTTTCAGACAGCTGGTTCCCTTCCTTCAGTATCTTTTCATTATAGATATTGGCCATTGAAGAAATAAAACACTGGACTATAATAAGCACATGGCCCAAGCCGAGATGGATGTGACTGAAAACCATGGCTGTGGTGTTCCACTTAGCTTCAGGGAAAGTCCATGCCTTTGCTGTGCAGTTGCCTGCGCTGGAGCACTCGCTTCTGAAAAGGAGGCAGGCATTGGATGGGCTGAAGAAGGCATCGTGATGAAATCCATGTCCCGGAAGGTTATGCTGTGAAGTTTCAGTCCCAGCAGTGAGGGCCACAATAGACAAGAACAGAATCAGGAGGGAAGCCCATTGTATCCAGTTTAGATGCCTCCTGTTCAGAGGAAAAATGAGATTTTACTACTGCTACCCCCCAAGTCCTTTCCCACAGCGACTGTTTCTATTGAAAACTCAGACACTTAAGTACTGGGTAGAATAAACAGTGCCCAGTTTTTGTTAGCATTCCCAATTCAAGTCCAAAGGAAACCTATTGGTGTCTCTGCATCTTAAGTGTGATATTTTTATTCACCTTTCTAATAGATTGTTCCTTAATGCCAGTCATTTCTCATTGTTAAGTTTCCTTTTAACTTTAGAGTTAACTAAATCTTTTTACCTCCAGAACCCATCAGACCTTTGTAACAATGATTTTTTTACTTTGCTATGAAGTATGGCAGAGAGTCTCAACCTGATTTCCACACACCTCAATTTGGAGCTTTAGAAATCCGTGAATCCTTGCAGTAGGAATCTTCTATATAGATGAATTCTTAGCCCTGCTCACACCAATCACACGAGACCCTTCAAAGCTGTCAAATTTCAAAGGTGTTCATGACCCAAAAAAGATTTAAGGAGGGAGCCTGCTCCTAGATTTGTGGCCTAATCATAAAAAATTTTATAGTAAACTACTGTTTGGGACAATAAGGAAAAAAAAATTTAGCAGTCTCAGTTTACGAAGTCTTAACAGTGCTCTATTTCTTTACTTATTTTGCCTAACCACAAACTTGTATGAAAATAGAGCTACTCTATGACCCAGCAATTGCACTAGAGGGTATTTACCCCAAAGATACAAATGTAGTGATCCGAAGGGGCACGTGTTCCCCAATGTTTATAGCAGCAATGTCCACAATAGCCAAACTATGGAAAGAGCCCAGATGTCCATCAACAGATGAATGGATAAAGAAGATGTGGTGTGTATGTAGGTATACACACACACACACACACACACACACACACAATGGAATACTATGCAGCCATCAAAACCCACAAAATCTTCCCATTTGCAATGATGTGAATAGAACTAGAGGGTATTATGCTAAGTGAAGTAAGTCAATCAGAGAAAGACAATATCACATGATCTCAATGACACGAGGAATTTGAGAAACAAGACAGAGGAATCATAGGGGAAGGGAAGAAAAAATGAAACAAGATGAAACCAGAGAGGGAGACAAACCATAAGAGACTCCTCAACTCATGAAATAAACTGAGGGTTGCTGGAGTGGAGGGGGTTGGGGGATAGGATGGCTGGGTGATGGACATTGGGAAGGGTATGTGTTATGGTGAGCACTGTGAATTAAGACTGAAATCACAAACCCATACCCCTGAAACAAGTAATATATTACATGTTAATTAAAAAAAAAGAGATAACACTAAAAAGAAAAGAAGACATGCTTTATTATCAATCTATTTTGTGGATTCTTTCAGTTCAACAGACATTTAAATAAGCAGCTACTGTGTGCAGGCTACTATGAGCCTGGGAGATAAGACTTGATCTCCATCTCCAAGGAATTTACACTTTAATAAGGGAAGAGCCTTGAAACTAAACAATGCAAAACATAATGTGTGACAAGTGATACACAGAACTGGGGCACAATAAGGAAGGAAACCTTGAGTCTGTAAGTGGAGTCAGATATTGTTTCAAAGAAAAAATGACACTCGAGGTGAAAGATGAAAAATAAACTGACATTTGCCATGTGAAATGGCAGTTACTGATATATCCAGGGAGAGGGAGGAGACCATACAAAGGCAGTAAGAATGTACAATGTTGACTAAGGAAAGAGGGGCAACTGATTCAGGTTGGGGTGGATACAGAGATCTGAAGGGGAAGAAAATCTTCAAGTTTAAAGATCAATTAGTTAGATGAAGAGGGAACACACATGCACACACATGCATACACGCACACACACATACATATAAGCAAACGAAGTAGTGTAAAACAACAGGTAAGAAATGGAATTTACAAGAACTTCGGAGCATTTACTGGACACCTACTATGGGTCAATTTCTCTTGTAAGGAAGGAAACAGTGCTCTGAGAGGTTAACAGACTTCCCTAAGGTCACATATTTATGAAAGAGCAAGGAAGGTGGAGAGCCTGTGTGACTCAGTCAGTTAAATGGCTGCCTTAGGCTCAGGTTGTGATCTGGTCCTGGGGTCCTGGGATCTGGTCCTGCATCCGGCTCTCTGTGCAGCAGGAGTCTGCTTCTCCCTCTCACTCTGTGCTCTCTTTCTCTCTCTCTCAAATAAATAAAATCTTGAAAGAAAGAAAGAAAGAAAGAAAGAAAGAGAGAGAGAGAGAAAGAAAGAAAAAGAAAGAAAGAAAGAAGGAAAGAAAGAAAGAAAGAAAGAAAGAAAGAAAGAAAGAAAGAAAGAAAGAAAGAGGAAAGAAAGAGGAGAGGAGGGGAGGGGAAGGGGGAAGGAAAGGGGAGGGGAAGGAAAGGAGAAGGGAGAGGAAGGGATCTGAGCCATGGTTTGAATGTCTTCCTTTTGGACCTATGCGCCTCTTAAGTACAATGTTCAAGTATAATGAATTCCCAAGGTGCATTTATAGGAAGAGGTGTCTGATTTCACCAATGCTTCCATAGAGCTTCATTAACTGAAACTGATATGTGCACAGAACAGCCTAGATAGCAGCACACATGTGCACACTATCATGTCTTCTCATGTATGTACTTTTAAATATCCAGATCTAGCACTTAGTTATGACTCTAGCATAGCCCTAAACCACAAAGTCAGAAACTGTGTACGAATCACATAAATTTCTAAAGGTGTAGATGGTACACAGTAAGTGGTAGAAAGTAAATTGATTGGACACAGAAAAGACAGATGAAAAGTATATGCCCAATTTATAAAAATCATTATATAACCGATTATTGGACATCAAGGCAAATATATATTTTAATCCTATATAATCTATAATTCCTTTAGAAGTTTTCAATTCCAACAGCTATAGATTTTTCACTGACATTGAGAAAAAAAGAACTTAATTAAACAAACCCTTAAGTTAATCGGTACCACTGCAAATATTGCTCATTCAGGTAATGTTCTAGAAGGTAAATTTTACTAAAGGGTTAGGCTGAAAATGGTAGATTTTCAGCAAAGAAAATAAAGCTAAATAAATTATCCCATAAAGTCAGCTGAGGATAGGTGCTCTTATAAATGAGTGTGCATGAGTTTGCTTCTTACAGTTTCATGAATACAACAGTAGAAACTCACCTAAATGATATCTCCACTGCCCCAGTAAACAAATCATTCAGATTGCTGGTCAGAGCTGAACGCTTACCGCTAGAAGGCCACTCTAAGGGCTTCTGCTTCCAAATGAACTCTTGCTCACAAAGAGTCTCTGTTCCTAACTGTTTTTGCCAGGTGACTTCATTATTGTAATTAGATATTTAATGATTACATAAATGACAAATTATGAGCAAAAGAAAAGGGTTGCTGTTTCTATGAAAAGTTGAAAGCTCTGGAAGATTAATTAAAGGCAAATTACTCAAACAGGGTACAGAGGAGCTAATTATAAGATTAGCAAAGAATTAACAAAAATCTATAATAATCTACTTTAAAAGTATTTTTAAGAACTAACTCTACTTTAAGAAACTAAAATCAGAAAGCAAGCATTATACATAATGAATGTGGCTTCAAGAACAAAGCCAAAAAAAAACCTCTCATCAGCAAATCCCACACATTTCAAAGGAAAGGCCTGAGCTCTTCAAAACACTGGTGAATGGACATTTATACATCTTAAGCTGTTTAAAGTATGTTTGTTTTTTTTTAAGATTTTATTTACTTGAGAGTGAAAGTGAGAGAAAGTATGGAGGGAGAGGGAGAAGCAGACTCACTGCTGTGCAGAAAGCCTGATGTGGGACTCGATCCCAGGACCCTGGGATCATGACCTGAGCCGAAGGCAGCTGCCCAACCATCTGAGCCACCCAGGTGCCCCAAGTATGGGTTTTTTTAAATGATTCACCACTTTGAGTTTTCCTAATAACAATGAAGTCCAAATTGGGTCAGATAAGAGCATCTCTACCATACTTTGTGGTAGTAAAACAGAGCAGAACATGAAAATAAAATTAAGTGGAAAGACTCACAGGACTTTAAAAAAAAATTGTACATAAAACATTTCTTAGTTACACAGAAAGTGACCAGTGGCATATTTATAACAGGAAATTATAAAAAAGAATTATCAAGTGAATGATTTTGAAGAAATGCCTGTACCAGTGAGGGGCGCTTTTTTTCTTCTAAGACACCCTCATGTGTCAAAATGTTTTTTCTCAACAGCTTCCTTTTGAAGATATCAGAGAAATTTATACACATTTTTTAGATAAAAGTGCTTGTTTGGTTATCTTTTGCACCCAGATCTCTATGTTCAGGTTGAGACTACTATTTCCTAAAATCTAATTAAACAAGATAATACACATTCGCCAAGCCTTAAGAGCAAACCAGTAAGGCTCTGAGGCATAATGTCTGCCACCAGTTTCCACTGCGGACCAGTGGCTACACTTTGAAAAACCAATCTACACATTCACATGGGGTTTCTCTAGAACATCCAGTAAGGCATTTGATTGGTGCTATTTTTCTTTCTACCACTTTCAAATACTTCCAACTAATTCTTGCATTAGTCATTGGACTTCTTTTTTTCCTACCTGTGTAGCTTTATACTCTTTATCTGTATGAGAAAGGTATTTGATAGCTCTGCTAGAGTCAAGTATGAGACAACAGTTTTAATATTCTTTTTTTTTTTTAAAGATCTTATTTATTTACTTGACAGACAGAGATCACAAGCAGGCAGAGAGGCAGGCAGAGAGAGGGAGGGGAAGCAGGCTCCCGCCAAGCAAAGAGCCTGATGCGGGGCTCGATCCCAGGACCCCGGGATCATGACCAAAGCCGAAGGCAGAGGCTTTAGCCCACCGAGCCACCCAGGCGCCCCCAGTTTTAATATTCTAAATGTAGGGGGCTGGGGGGATGGCCCAATAGGTTAATGGACATTAAGGAGAGTACGTGATATAATGAGCACTGGGTGTTATATACAACTTGAACTCTACCTCTGAAACTAATAACGCACTATGTTAATTAACTGAATTTAAATTTTAAAAATTCTAAATGTAAAATGAGTTATTTATGGCAAACACATTAAGAATATGTAGTAAGACTCAAGCTGCTAATCCTGGGTCAAAATTTTATTGCTAACGAATGGCAAAAGGACATTAAATGGTTCACAAAGAGTAGACTGAATACGGAAAACCAAACAACATATGCCACCAATGACAAAAAGATCAAAATAGAACAAAATTGACTTAAAATGTAATAAATAATACACAATTTAAAAAAAGAAATGTAATAAATAATACAGTACTTGGAAGACATTCTCATAAAGACAGTAGTAGATATATTCTTTTAGCAATATTAAGAGTAGCTTCAGTGCTGATTTGTGAATCAGTCAAATTAAAACCCACTCCAGGAACTAAGTTAGTGCCTGCAAAAATAATACAAACACAGTGATTTCACTGTCTGCTTAATTAACCTCAAAGGATTCAAAACAGAGGGATAATAACAACAAAGCAAATACATGTCTAAGAATATTATTGCTCTGAATATTAACAGGTATAGATTAGTGAAAAAAATTTTTAACGAACTTTAGTTCGTAACATTAGTTATTATTAAAACTAGCAACAGCATAATGTTATAATTACTAGTATTAAAAGCAAACATTTTATGTTTACAGTGTAATTAGATTTAGATTTGGTTACACTAAGAGCTTTCTTAATACAAATAAATGCTTAAAACTTTAAGAGGGCCATCTTTGCCCACGTGCTAGCTCTCTCTCCACCCCTGACAGGGGCAGTTCACCTACCGTTGGTCTCTCTGCATCTAACCCTGCCGCCCCACATGCTCCCTCCCCTCTGGTCAAAGCCACCTAAATGCTGTAAAATGCCTGGTAGCTCTGTGCTGTGGGCTCAGACTCAGGCTGGGATGACTCTACTGATGAAGAGGGACAGTAACTCCTGCCTCTTTGGGTTGTTGTGGGGTAAGCCTAGATAGGGGAAAGGCCCTCAGGTTGGCCCTCGGACAGCCCTTGGCCCTAAGGAGTCCTTACTGGGTTATCTTCTCACTGTCCGGTTATCTTCTCACTGTCCAGCTGAAAGCCCACCCACCCCGTCACCTAAAAACCAGTCAGGCCAGCCTTGGATACGGCCTTTCTGAGTCGTCCCTCAGCTCGACCTCTGCGCCACAGCTCATGCTTTGGAGTAAATTGAAACAGATGAACAAATAAAAATAAAAAAAATACTATACACAATTAAGGGCACAACTAGAGCTATGGGCCAATTCCAAGCCTGGCAATATATATTTTATACATTTTTGTGTTGGCAAATTCAATTTTAACTTGATGTAATTTTGACACAATACCTATGTATTGTATTATGTAAGTATAATACTATGTGTACCCATAAATGTCATTTCACAGGAAAAAAAAACTTTTACTTAAAAAAAAAAAAAAAGGTGTTTTGAGACCCCTTTGTGAGACTCCCTTATCAAATAGTGAACCTTTTATTATGTGGCAGGGACAATTTTATTCCTCTGTGGACATGTACCTCCAATTTTACCCCAGAATTCAATATAAAGATATTACTGTTTATATATAATTTCTCAGAAGTCAACTTTTTAATCCTACAAAGTAACCTTTATGTTGATTTTAAAGACTTCAAAACATTTTTGGAATTAGCATTCTTTAACTTGCTAGTTAAATTACTGTCACAATTCATAAACAAAATGAAGAACCTGATGCAAAAGCAAATTTCAGTGCACTCTAACTTTTAACCTGGACGAAATGTAATGTTCATGTTCTTTTTCCTCATCTCTCACATGAACTGTTAAATCGAATACTTTCCTCAGGGTAATAGAAAGTCTTTCAAGAACTCCATATAATTAATGTACTGAACCCACCACGGATTCAACAAATATTTAGTGAGTGCCTATGTACTAAGCCACTCACCCTGTTGTACACGTAAATTAGGAAAGCACATACTATGACATGGCACATTGAGAAATAAGAAATTAGAAGGGGAAGTGACCGCAAAATAAAAAAATCACAATAAATATAACAAGAAGTTAATTTTATTTTTATCATCATCACATAACAAACTGGAGTTAATACCCAGATCCCATTATACCTTAGAACAGCCTGGCCTTTGCTCGGCAGCAGAGCCTGTTTACTTACAAATGTTTATTTATTCAAAGATCTTCCTGGAGAAAGGAAACACTGGTGACAGCATTTTTCAAAGTTTAAAAATCTATCATTCTTATTAATTCTAATTTTGACTAGATTCCTCATGCAGATCCTCTGCCAATCAGAGCTTAAATCATGTACTCATTTCAAGCAGTTTAATAAGGAATTTGCCACTCTTCATCCTCTCAAAACTACAAATAACAAATGCATTAACAGTATTTAGGAACTTCTTGGTTCCCTAGTAAAGTACAGAGATTCTGGGGGGAGGGGGGGAAGCTCATGAATTCTTTAATTTGGCACTAAAAATTAAAATAAGCTGGTCAATTATCTTTTTTTTTTTTTTTTGAGATGCTAAGAAAAAACTTTTCATATATCTAGTTGCAAAGATTTAGATGGGCCAGCAGCACTGGAGCTGCTTTTTGGATGGGTTAAACAATTTGTCCAAAACACAAAACCAGTTAGGAATAAAATCCCGGCCCTGGGATTCAGAGGGCTCAGTGCTCTGGGTATATCATCTGAAATAAGGCTGTGCCATTTTAAAGTATGATATATGCTTTCAGAGCAAGTTACTTACTTCAGCACTATCCTGAATAGAAGAGCTGTTGTTATAATGCTAAAATTTGAGAAGATAACAGCCATGGCCTAGAAAGAAGAAGAAGATAGAGTTACAATCCAAACAAAGTAGTGACCTCAGAAATCTCCCAGCTCGCTGGTTCACCTGACAAAAAAAGCTTTTTGGTCAAAAACCTGAGGGGTTATTAGGACAGCTATTTCACTAGAGGATTAAATTCCATTTTTATTGGTTGTTAAATATATGCATATATGACCAAATTATTGTATAGGCTTTGAAAACATGCTTAAATTCAGCAAATGCCTCTGTAAACAATCCGTATATGCAGATCTGGAAATGCTTAGAAACTCTAAATGTTCAAGTCTAGAAATAACAGCTACCTTGCCTATGAAGCCTACTTTTTCAAGCTCTTCAAATGCTTTAGAGACTTTTCACACTATTTCCAGGGGTGGAGGGAAGGCATGCACTGTTAGGCCCCTTTATACAGTAAGAAAATTGAAGTATAGGTTTTTAAGCATCTTTACTATTCTAAGAATTCAATCAGTTCTCCTGGCTGAACTGCAGTGACTTAGTACGAGTGATTCAATACCATACTCATATTTGACAGTCCCTTCATTTATTCACATTGTTCTCAACACTTAGAAATGTATTAGCCAGATTTCATAAAAGTCTCTTCTCATGAATTCAGTCATATTTCACAGACAAGAATATTAATCTGAACATGTCTATATTTTGGCTCAGAAAGTATGAAATTTCATCATTGCTCCCCATGACTGGATCTGGCAATATTAACGACTTTTAAAAACAAATCTTACTTGTTTACTTCACTCTGCTTTTTTCCTTGCTGTCAGTTTGGGATGACTGAACTCCAAGAAGTATTTTTCAGTAGTCTTATATAACCAGCAAACACAGCTAACATGTAGGTGAATTAAAGAAATAAGAATAAATCCAATAAAAACCAATAAAAAATTAATTAAAAAATCTAATAAAACAAACGCAAAGATACAATATTGTTGTTTTTCTACTGAATTTTTTATGGGAAGCTCTGTTTTAAGGATTTCTCAGTGTCCTCTGGACACTGGTAGGAGAAGAGTAAGAGCTGCTGAGGAAAGTAAGTGGCTGGTAAGAGGGAATAGGCAGTGGCTCTGATTAATTACAGTTATGGTACAGATCCCTAACCAAGCACCTGGTGCCCTGATGAATTCTGAAACTGCTTTCCATGCAAGAGCACAGAATAAACAAAACACCAGAGCCCTTTGCTCCAAAACTTCCATGCATCTCTATTTAATTCTTTCCAACTAGACTTAGGGCACAGCAATATACAGAATATGCCATGTGACTGATTTTGTAATATCTGTGGTTGTGCACAATCAGGAAGGAAGAGCAAAGCAATAAACTAGAAGAACAAGGAAGCTACAATCTTGCCTTCATATTGAGGACAGAGAAAAGGGATATAAGTTTAAAGCTAAGCTCAAGAAAATACAATACTATGTACTCATTGATGCAAACAATTATGTTGCTGGGTACGAGAATTCTTAGATCTGAAAAACAAACTGGAAGAATGTAAGACAGAACACATTCTAGCATTCAAAACACTTGCTAATGACATGGATGACGCAGCTGAAAGGAATTTCAGGGGATCACCTGGCCCAGGTTCCTGCCAACCTTAGAGTTGGTATGGTAACGTTACTCTATTTCACAGATGGGCAACTGATACAGTAGTTGGGAGTTGCCTAATTACACAGCTTCTAAATTGTGCAAAAGAATCAAATTCCTGTTTTCTACTTAGTGCTCTACTGATGTCTCCTTCTCCCACTCTCAAACTGATTTGGCTATATTTAAGAGGCTTTACATAGAGAACTAGTGCCAATAAAAATCCTATTTATCATCAAAATGCCTGAATATTTTATTTAAAGAAACTTAAAACACATTTTGGCAACAATGGTAATAGAAATATTCATTTTATAAAATATTATGGGAAAATATACACATGCCCCAAACTTAGTTTGTAAAAGTAAAAGCAGAAGACCAAATTTTAATCCCAATTACAAATGGATTTCTCAGTTGGCAAGGAGGATGCCAAGAGAGATGAGAAACAACCCTAGTATGATTAGTTGTAGATAGCATTTATAGCTGAGAGAATGTATTTTCTACACTTAAAGAACTTGTTGGTTAAATGATAGGACTAATAGGAAAAAAAAAAGATCATACAAACAATGCATATAGTACATTAAAGCAGGTATAGGAAAGAGTAGTGTTCTGAGTATACGATTTTCTGAGTCAGTCACGGAAATCTGTTTGGAGATAGTGAATGCTGAAGTTAACAGAGGTTGGTGACCACAGGATGGCTCAGCAAACAGGCAGACTAAGGTTACACAGAGAGATGGCTCCACATTCACTGGCCAGGGAGCAACTCCTGCTAGTCAGCACAGCCTTCTACAGCAATCTTTAAGAGTGAGAGAATGTGGCAGGCAGATTGGTAATTCTATATTCAGATGATTCGGGTCCAATCTCGGGAAAACCACTGGGGGCAAAGAGAAACTAACACTGACAATGAAAATGATAAAAAATATTAGTTCTGGGATTCATTTCTCTGTAGTTTTCCAACACTATTTTCTATCATATTTACTTACAGGCTGAAGGTAGGAAATGACATAGAAGACGATCAAATTATCCAGGAAATAAAGAAAGGCAGGAATGGACCACTTCATGAAATTAGAGAATTCCTTCCAGGGAGCACATCTCAAGTTTCTACTTTGATGGTCTTCAAAAGAAAGAAAGACAGTAATAAACAAAGGATCTTGATGAGAATGCCTATATTTTTAGACAAAGTAAGCTGTATTTGATTACTGATACAATTCTTTGAAAGAGGCTTTATGAACTTGCTTTCATCAGTGACTATTAGCCTTAAGAAATCAAAGGCAATATAGGATTTCAGCATTGTCTCTCTCTCTTCAACCCACCAACCACCATGCCTCATCACTGACAACCTGCAGCACCCTTAGGAATACCTAATTCCTGTTAACTTGAAACATCTCAGGATACTTAAGGTTTCTCTTACTATTATGAGAGCCTAAAGTCAAGAGAGAGCAAGATGTGAGAATACAGAGAAAAAAAATCTAGCATTTATGCTGGGATTATTTTTCCTCCAGGGGGGATCAGAAAAGACAGATACCAGGTGAAAATTTATAATAGGGGAGTAGAGAAAATTAAATTTTACTAATCCTCATATGAGTAATGATCCCATCGCCAGATCTCCAAAAACTTAGGAAGGTACCATAACAAAAGAATGTAAAATAACATGCAAAAATAGAAAACAATTTAAGTATAAGCCCTGTAAATAACGCATAAATTTAATGAGATTAAGAAATGTATTCCAACAACTAGAAACTTTGCACAATTGCAACTTTTAAGAATAAAAAGAAATCTTCCTAGAAAAGACCTTTAATATTTTAAATTCTAAGTTTACCTCACACGTCATGGCAGATCAAAGAACAGAGTCATAAGGCTCAAGAACTGGGGAACTAAGGTGAAGAATTAATACCTAATACATACGAAGAACCACAGAAGGCCAGATGCTTCAGATGCGAGGAAGGGATGAGTATCTCTGCTCGATAATTGATGAAACTGGAAGTCAGAGAAGTTAAAATAATCTGACCCAGAATATAGTCTCTCTGACTCAATCCACTATACCACCTCCCCTGTAGAAAATGGGGACTGTTTTGGCAATATACTATGTACCAAATCAGACAGCAGTGATTTCGAAAACCCTGAATTTGAATAAAAACTAACTCACTGTGTGACCCAACAAAGGAACAAGTAACAAGGCAGAGTGATGGCCAAGACACAAGGCAAACATGGGCTGGAGTCCTGGCCCTGCCCCCTCCTACCCACCACTGCATAACATTTTCTCCTTGGGCCTGTTTCTTCACTTGCAAAACATAGGTAATCATACTTAAGTTTATATATTAGTGTCTTCATATATAAAATTAGTGGGCTAGACTAAATGACATAAAATGTTCCTTCTGGTTCTGAAGTGTTTTGATTCTGTGATTTTTAACAAATATAGAGTACCACTTCAAGACTCACCTTTCTTTACGACCCAGAACGACACAAGCACACAGAAAACTAGCTTCACCAACTCCGAGCACACGTTCACAGTAGTTGGAAGATAATCATACTTGTTTTCTGAAATGTAACAGACATTTTTTTAACTATAAATTTTGTTCTACATAATGATTATATACAGTTAATAATTTACAGCTATTTTTAAACTTAAAAGTTGGGTTTTAATACTGGTTATATTAAACTTCATCCAGTTGGCTTTGTTCTCTCTTCGATTTTTCAATCCGTTCACCTAATGTATTAGCTATCCCTACTGCACTCAGTGTTTTATTATTCTTAGTCTGATAAACAGCCTTCTGATGTTTTCATCCAAGTTGCTGATAAATACGTGGAGGAGGTTAAGGCTATCAGCAAAGGTGGCTTCGGGATATGGCATTAAAGATGGGCTTTTAAACTGACCGCTAATTAGCACTCAGGGCTTGACTCACCAAAAGCTATAGATTGATCTGGCTGAATTAGGACCCAGCTTATGGTTCCTCTTGTGTAACTTGTCTGCCTTGCCAGAATCAAGGTACACTGTCTGTGATATTCCCTTACAGCATTCCCCTCTGTTTCGTATCATGGCACGTATAGAAAACAGTATTTGTTTGGCACTCTGGGATGAACAGTACATGGGGTAAAAGAAGGAAGCTATTAGAGCCAAGAGGCAACTGCCCAGGGCTCTGGCTACCTCTAGGGCTGGAAGGAAATACCTGACATAATCCAAACCCACTGATGAGTTGGGAAGAGGTCTCTTAACTTCCAAGTCAATTTAATTAGGAAATGAGGTTAGGTCAGTATGCCTTGGTCTTAGCTGTTACCTCTGTCTATCCCAAATATTGACAAAAAAACTTGCTGTACAATTTTGTCAAGGACAAACATAAACATTACTAGGTCCTATTTTAAGGACTGAATTTTCCCCCCTTTTGAAACATTTGCTTGTTTCCCTTGGTCATTATATGAAAAGCCAAAACTGGCCAAGTACAGAAGAAAAATGCCAGCTCAACATTCTTTCTATCCAAAACACCTTTTTGCTTTTTTCTGTGGTTTCCCTTGACCTTCTCAACCTAACCATAGTCAATTCTTTGTTCATCTCGGATCCTGCTGCACTACCTATAAACCCTCATAACAGTACTTGTTTCATGGTATTATAGTTACTTCTTCTGTGTATGTCTTACCTTAGAATGTAAACTTCTTATGAGAAAGGGCCCATGTTAGTCATCCTCATATAACTGGCAGGTAACAGTATTCTGCACTTAATAAATGTTCACCTGAATTTAGTACTTGCCTGTTAAAACTTTCTCAATCCTGCAAAGCCTAATTAAAACTTCTCCTCCCTTTTCTGAGCTTAAAGGCTGAAATCACACTCTACTATCTGCTAACGGTACTTTGCATTGATCACTATGATACACACAAGCAAATATGCACATGCAAGAACTGGGGAGAGGCCTTTAGATTACAACTCTCAAATTCTTGCCACTGCTCTAGAACTCACTTTGGCTTTTATTTATTTTTAAATTATATTTCTGTCATGGTAAATCCCCAACTGTGACTCAGCATCACGTGGGGCCTCCTTGCACTTGCCTTCTGCCCTCACTCATACACCTTATTTACACTACATCCATCCTTACTGGGCTCCCTTAGTCCAAAGAAAGGGGCCATGATCCCAGTATGACCTGTTCTCCCCTTTAAAACTTTCCTTTCTTCAGGAACTTTGCTCCAATAAGTATTTTCCTATGTCTTCTATTAACTGGCCTCCTCCCCTTGGCCTGTAAGTATGCTCAAACTGTCCCATCCAAAAAAAGGAAAATGTAAGATCCACCCCTGCACCATACTTTCTCCTTCTTTCCCTAAAATAGCATCAATATTCATTATCTCCATTTTACCCACTTTCCACTCAGGTCTTATTCCCAAGCAATCTGGTTTCTGATCCTATCACATTATTCAAACTACCTAGTCTCTCAGATCATCAAACATCTTCTAATTACTAATTCCAAAAGGCATGCTTTAATCCCTATCTTATTATAATGATACTATTTCCTTCATCTCCAAATCATTTCCTTCCCTTCTATAAGTCATGTGCATTCAGTTTCCTTATTTCTCTAATGATTCTTTCTTAACAACTGAGCATCAGCATGGCTCTTAAATGTTGGCATTCCTTGTAGTTCTAGCATTAGCTCTTATTTTCTCCTTCTGCATGCTCACCCTGAATGAGCCCTCTGCTCCTATGGTTTTGAATGTCAATTTAATATTAATGTCTCCAAATCTGTATTCTGGAACATTTAATGCTCACTAAACATATACACATAAATAACTACCTCGTATTTATAAATTTAATTGGTATTTCCTTCACATATGTGATGTGCTATGTCCTTGTTCACTACAGAATATTGCAATATTCTGCAGTGAACAAGGACATAGCTCCTGGCCTCATGGAACTGAAACTGAAACTCCATAATCTTTCTGAATTCTGTCCAGCCTGCTTCTTCCTACTAATAGCTTCCATCTGAGCTGAGAACACCATCAACCTATTTAGCACCCCAAACCAGAAACCTCTGAGCTATACAGTATTTCATGTTCTTTAGTCTCCACATTCCGTACATTCTCTGAGTCCGGTCTTTTCTATGTTTAGAATATTTTCTGAATCTATCCTCTCTTTATTATTACTTCCAAAGTCTTGGTTAAACTTCATCTGTGGCTTGAATTTGCAATAACCTCAACTGGCTACTCTGCTTCCAGTCTCTCCCCAAGTCCATCCTCTATCCAGCTACCATAACAGTCTCTCTCCCTTTATTTATAATCCCTCAGGCATTCCCTATCCTCCAGACTCTAGGACCTAGAGAATAAAGTCAAAGTCCCAGCTCCTTAGCATGGCATATGAAGTCCTTAAGTATCTGATCATAACATTCCCCTCTGGTTAAGCACTCCTTGCCCCCTCCTCCAAGTCCTTAAACTATTTGCTCAGTAATTCTGAAGTACATGTTCTCACAATTTATCCTGCTTTTTTTTTAATGTGTCTATTCATTTTTATGGATTGTTGCTTCTGTTTTAAATACCCGCGTCCACCAGTCCTCTTATGGATTAAGTTCACCTTATCAGGGAATGTTCCCTGATCCCTCTGCACTCCATATGATCCTCTCCCAGAGAGAATATATCACTTCCTAATCTAAACTATCCCTGCATCTTTGGTATAGAACTGCATGTATCCTACCATACTTTCATGATCTTGCACACAGACAGCTCTCCTAATAAACCCAGTTTTTGAGAATGTCTATGTTTTACACACTTTGAACACTGCTACTTAATACTTGGCCTAAGTGCTCAAGAGATAAATGTTAACCAAAGCAAAGACTTATATACACATCGGACTCCACAAGCAAACAATTAAGGGTCGTGATGTCATGACTTTATGTGTCCTCAGTAACTAGTGAAAGGCTGTCAATATAGCTGTGTAGAATTACACTGTGTATATAAATACAAATTACTACATTAAAACAAACAAACAAACAAACAAACAGAAGGGGCACCTGGGTGGTTCAGTTGGTTAAGTGTCTGACTCTTCATTTCAGCTCAGCTCATTATCTCAGGGTCTTGAGATCAAGCCCTGCATTGGGCTCTGCACCACACATGGAGACCACTTAAGAGTCTCTTTCTCCCCCTCTCTGCCTCCTCCCCCACACTGTGCACATACAAGCTCTCTCTCTCAAAAAAAACAAAACAACCAAACAAACAAAAAACCCCACAAACAAAACAAAACAAAACAAAAAAACCCAGAAGACTTCTTGAGCTAATAATTTCAAAGCTAATAATCTCTACTACCACACTGGTATAGTAATTAAGACAGTACCTCACAAATGTGAAGTGACCAAATATATGCTCCTATTTCGAACTAAGTTATAATTACACATACTGCTACAGACTCAGATATCTGTTGATTAAAGCAACAGTCAGATGTTATGATCTGTTCTCTAAAGGGTTCAATACTGTACTTGATTAATCCAAATTGCACTCAGCATCAAACATTTTTCTTGCTAAGGAATGAAAGGTTACAGAATCAAATTTAAACATACTTTATCATTTACATGAAGCAGAGTACTTGAAAGTATATGATCTCTATTTTACACACAAGCAGACCAAAGACAGGAGATGTAATGTGTAATTAGCTACAAGTGCTCCATATATTCCGAGTCTTAACTTACCTTCATTGGCTGAATATTTTACCAGCAGGATTCGACTTGAGCTTAAAGCAATGAATATGGTGCCTAGCAGGAATGTATACATGGTTGACAAGGAGCAGAACATGGGATGACCACAGCACTTGCTTTCCATTCCACTGTTTTTTAATTGCCTTAAAGAAAAAAACATATTCGTGAGCAATGCTGCAGGCAGATAAAGCATAGCACAAATACCACTGATTAGTGAAGAACAGAAATTAGGTAGATGTCTGGCTACGGTTATATCAAAACCAAGAAAATTGAGAAGAGAAACTATGGGGAAAAAAATGAAAGAGTCAGAATTTGATAGGAGGGGATATTCTAGAAGACAGAAAAGGCAGGGGTGCCTGGGTGCAGTCCTTAAGCATCTGCCTTCGGCTCAGGTCATGATCTCAGGGTCCTGGGATCTAGTTCAGCATCAGGCTCCCCGCTCGGCGGGAAGCCTGCTTCTCCCTCTCCCACTCCTCTTGTGTTCCCTCTCTCACTTTCTCTCCCTCTCTCTCTGTTAAATAAATAAATAAAATCTTAAAAAAAAAAAAAAGACAGAAAAGGTAGTGCCGGATTATAAATTATTATAAATGCTGCCAAAAGCAACTGACATTTTGGGACTGCAGAATTTTGCAAAAAGCAATTTAACTTCCATTCCTATTAGCAACTTTGCTCTAGAAGAAGAGAATTTCAGATTTCTATTGTTCTCCTCAGTAAGCAGCTCTTATCTAGAATGTGGGAAAAGGGCTTGCTGGGAAATATTTCGTTACAATAATGAGCCAAATGGAAATATTCGAAACAGTGCTGTGAATTTGTACTTGAATCCAGTGCTAAAAGGTAAAAGAACTTAGAAATCAATGCCTCTAAGGTCGTGTGTTGTTTTTTTTTTTAAGATCTTATTTATTTGACAGAGAGAGAGATCACAAGTAGGCAGAGAATCAGGCAGAGAGAGAGGGGGAAGCAGGCTCTCCGCTCAGCAAGGATGCTAAGGCGGATGCGGGGCTCGATCCCAGGACCCTGAGATCATGACCTGAGCCGAAGGCAGTGGCTTAATCCACTGAGCCACCCAAGCGCCCCTCTAAGGTCGTCTTTTGATTTGTTGAGGAAACTAAACTCTAGGCTGGGTAACTTCTTCAAAGCCTCCCACCGCAGGGATGGTGCACAGGGCCTGGGACGTTGGGGACAGGCAGGCTTGAGACGTCAACACGGACAGCCCACCTGCGCGCAAGCGTAGAGGTCAAAGAGGTACCTCCCCTACACGATGAAGGCAGGTTTCCCTCTACAGTCCGGGAAGAGCGGTAGCTGGGGTGCAGGGCGGGGGGGGTGGGGGTGGAGAGCCTCCTTGTAACACATGCGCAGTAGGAATCTCGAGCGGCGCGCGCCCTCCCCTCACACGCACGCGCAATTGTTTGCCAGCTGGGAGAGGTTACCTCTGTCCGTTCGAAGGGTTTTTAGTGGAGGAGCGCACATCCTAGAGCTGAGGCAGTAAATGTGTAGCTCCACAGAAGCAGCAGCTTTTAGGGTCCATAGCTGGGGAAGCTATAGGAAGGAAAAAGAGGAGAAAAAGCCTCTGCCCCCGAGCCTCCTATTCCGGAACAAAAAGCCCAATAACGTCCCGACTGGGAAAGAGCGGACCTGGTACCCATTGCGCAGGCGCGGTCAGTGTTACGCTTCCGGAAGGAGGGAAGAAGCGGCCTCAGCCCGCCCCAGCGCGCCCTTTCTCGCGTCACGTGTCGGGAGAGTCCTGAGTCACGTGAGGCCCAGGTGGCGGCGGTGCTACGGCGAGAGAGAGAAGGGGAAGCCGGAAGGGGCGCGAGTGAAGCCTGGGGGAGAAGACAGCTCCCGAGAAGGAGAGGGGTGCGCGTGCGCCCGCCTCTCCCCCTAACTCTCGCCTGGTCCCTGCTGTTCTCTCTTGCGGCCAGGTGACACCTAGGCCCGGTCCGCCGCCCACTGCCTGGGTGGCGAGCAGCGCGCGCCCAGCCCTCGCGATTGGCGCCGGCCGCCCCTCCCCCTCGTCCAGTCTGTCCCGTCTTGTCCCGTCCTGTCCCGTCCCTTCGGGTGCCGCCCGCCGGGTGCTGATGCGCGTCGGCTGCAGCGGGGCTTTTTTCTGACTCCTGGTCCCTTCCCCGACTGCCCTTCTCGCCCCGTCGCGGGGCCGGCCGCTTCTCCGGCCCCAGGATGCAGAATGTGATTAACACGGTGAAGGGAAAAGCACTGGAAGTGGCTGAGTACCTGACCCCGGTCCTCAAGGTAAGCCAGGCCGGGCTTGCCAGGGGTTGTCAGGTACACGCTCAACTCCGCAGGGATTGGGGGGACCCGGCGCCGGGAGGGACACGGTGTTTTCCGGCGGGGAAAAGTGTAGGAAGGTGGTAAGGGAGGGACACAGAAAAGGGTGCAGCCCCACTGAGGTCTTACCCAGCTGTTCTCTAGGTTTTCGGGCTTCTCGGGTAAACTTGGAGCGACGTTGTGTGCGCATTGCTGTCGCCACCCGTCAGAACCCGGCGCATCTGGGTACGTCAAGTTAGAAGGTGGTCGGCCGCGAAGTGGATTTCAGAACGTTAAATCTTAACATTGGAAAGTCTTTTAAACTTTTTAAACGAGGGTTTTGCTTACCTTTTTAAAAACGAAATCAGAATTTGGTACTAAAATGACATGTCACTATTTTCTTTCAAATTTCATAGAAAGTCTCAATAATAACTATAATATAATAATTAGGAGCTTGAAATAGTACGTTGTGACTGAGGTCCCCTCTTAGATTTCAGAGGAACAAGGTGAATGGCAACAGTATCTCTGTCAGTATGGTTAAACCCAGCTAACAGGCAAAGCTTCCCTTTCCGAGTTTTTAAAATAGCCGAAAAACTATTTGTAAATCCTGGACTTCATTGATAATAAGCAATATTATCCTAGATATATTTACTCTTTTTTATTTTTGCTTTGTCAGTCATACAGCGTTTTTAAAGTAAAAGTTGTAATAGATTAGCTGTTCTAACAGTGACTTTAATTTCAGAGATAAACTTCTAGAAGTACATTCAAGTTTTTAGTCATTGTAACTTTTTCCTTTCTGGGAAGTGAGCAATGAGAATACATGAATAAGGAGTTCTTGCTTAAGTGCTTTTATTTGTTTTTTCAGCTTTCAATGAAAATTTTACAGATCTTAACTGTGGGGATGAAATATCCTTGGATATGGTTGGTCCTATTTATAAGAAGTTATTTTAGTATGCTAAGAAGAATCGTAGATAGTTTTACTTTGCTCCCTTTCCATGACAAAGGGAAATAATTAGTCGTGTACTTTTTTATATTTATTTCTAAGACTGATTTTAAAATGATACCTTGTTGGGCCAAGTTTAAAACAAAGAAAAGTTTATAAATGAAAATTCCAATTCTTGCTATGCTTATATATTTTTTTACTGTGAAATTCCTTGTGATTAATATTAGTCAACTTTGAAATTGAAAATAATTTTGATGTTTGAATCATGATTCTTTTGCATGTCATTTTTCAGAAACATGTCTACCTATATATTCAGCATTCAAATAATACACGATTGTTAAACTCTTTAGTTTCAGAGAGAAAAGTTAAAAAAAAAGTTCCCAAATTAAATATTAAGCTAATGCTTTGGGTGCGCATGGGTGGCTCAGTCGGTTAAGTGTCTGCCTTCCCCTCAGGTCATGATCCCAGGGTCCTGGGATGGAGCCCCAAGTCTGTCTCTCTGCTCATCAGGGAGTCTGCTTCTTTCTCTCCCTCTGCCGTCTGCTCCCCGCTTGTGTGCAGGCGCTCTCTTTCTCTCTCTCTCTCTCTCTCTGTCAAATAAATAAATCTTTAAAAACAAACTTCTGTTTTACTAGCCAGTTGTATTTTATTGAACTTATAACAGGATTATGTTTTGAGTAATCATTTTACTTACTCTCCAAACTGAAAAGTGTTAGCTTGTCAGTATATACTTACCAGTATGTATTTTCAGTTATAAGGAAAGCAGAATTATTGACCCTTTCCTTGCCCGTCCCTGTTTAGAAAGAGAATCCTTATAGTTTCCTACTAGACATAAGAAGCAAGGAGGAAAAACTAAAACCTTTGGAAAGAAACAACTCAACTGCTCCTTCATTCCTTGCTCACTTTTGCTTGAGCCAGTCTGACCTCTTTTTTACCCCATTAAATACTCTCTTGCCTCAGGTTTTTGTATTCGCTGCACTATATGCCTAAAATGCTCTTTTACAGCCTTCTGGCTTGTTCATTTTAAAGCCGCTGCTCAGTAGTCCCCTATCAGTGAAACCTTTGTTTTTGTTTTTAAAGATTTTATTTATTTATTTGACAGAGATCACAAGTAGGCAGAGAGGTAGGCAGAGAGAGAGGAAGGGAAGCAGACTCCCTGCTGAGCAGAGAGCCTGACCTGAGGCTCGATCTGGGATCATGACCTGAGCCATCCAGGGGCCCCGAAACCTTTGTTTTCTTAACCCTTAACCATCCTATTTATTTATTTTTATTTGTTTTAGGTTTGTTTTTTTGTTTTGTTTTTTTTTTTTAGTTAGAGAGGTGGGAGGAGGGAGGGAGAAAGAAACTCAAGCAGATTACACACCCAACGTGAAGCCCAATGCAGGGCTTGATTTCATGATCCTGAGATCAGACCTGAGCTGAAACCAAGAGTTAGACGTTTAACCGACTGAGCCACCCAGGCACCCCTATTTTTTTTTAAAGATTATTTATTTTAGAGAGATAGTGCCTGTATGTGTGAAGAAGGGGAGCAGAAGGAGAGGAATACAGAGAATCCTTAAGCAGACTCCCCTCTGAGCATGGAGCTTGCCATGCCTTGGGGCTCCATCCCAGGACCCTGAGATCATGACCTGAGCAGAAAGCAAGACCTGACCACCTAACCAACTGAGCCACCCAGGCGCCCCACCGTCCTAATTTAAATAGCCATCTCTCTCCTCCACCCCTGACTAGTTTCCTTGCTGCCTCATTTTTTCCCTTGTGGTTTTCATTACCATTTGGCTCTCCTCACTCCACTAGAGTTTAAACTCCTTATGAAGACAAGGAAGAGTTTGGTCTATTTTATCCACTCCTATATCCCCATTACTTCAAATAGTGCCTGACATATAATGGTTATTTGGTAAATACTTGTTGAATAATCATCAATGAATCCTTCCGTTTTTGTAGCCTGTACTACAAAATCTTACATTTAATTTAAAAATTAGAAACATCTGGTAAATAGCATCTTTGCTTTAGAGGAGAGAATATTGTATCAATATCTTGGAGATAATAATGGGAAAGGATTAAATGATTTGTGACTCCTAAATTTAGTTTCTAATGTTACTCAATTGAAATGAGAAGTTGAAGATGTTGGCTGAATAGTAAGATGTCCCTAAACATTTTTAAAACATTTTTACTGTTCTGTAAAATAAAGATATTTGGTCATTTCACAAAATCATTGAATGGCTTAATGTTTTTCCAAAGAGCTTTGCTCTGTTAAAGCGATGATCAAATTGTAATTATTTTAATGTCAGTTTCTGTCACAAGACTTGCATATTCTTTGGGGTTAGGTACCAGTGATAGATTCTTTTTTTGTATGTGCTCTTTTGACTGGAAGGGTGCCAGGCAAATACTTGCCCACAAACATTTTTAATTTGAAAGTGAAAGAGTATAATATGTTGTTTTTTTTGTTTTCTTTAGGAATCAAAGTTTAAGGAAACAGGTGTTATCACCCCAGAAGAGGTGAGTGTTAAAGATATTCTGAAGCTATTATATTTTATAATTATATTTTTCTGGGAGGTTTTTCTTCTTTATAAGAAAACATCTTAAACTTTAATCTTGATTCTTTTGGCTATATTAGCAATTTAAAAGGGATTTCTACTTCCCATAAGAGGATGTAACTTCCCTCTCAGTTTGCCACTTCTCTTATTTCTCTGTAGTTCCTCTTTATTTAGAAATGGAGGTGGGAGAGGGAATGGAAAAGATTCTGATGGTCATTTACTCTTCACTCATATTTGTGTTATATTGAGGCTATACAGTGGGCTCTGTGGTGTTTGCTGTTGTCTTGCCTCTGTTTACATCAAACGTGAGTTTTTGTGGTTTTCATTTGTAAACTTTGGCTCATTGCTTGGTTATTAAATTTTCTTTCAGTATTTAGCTTAAGTATTTTATTGCTACATACTTAATGCTGATTTTTTTTTCTCACAATTCTTTTACTGTTTCTACTAACCAAGTAATGTTGAATCTGCTTAATACTGAAACTGATGTCTATTTTATAGGCGAGTTGTGTTTTATTGAACTTTTAACATAGAACTTTGTTTTGAGGAATCATTTCACTTGTTCATCAAATCTATATAATAAAAGTTTTCTTTTTCCTTTAGGTAGTTTGTTCTGTTATCCTTCGAGAAATAAATACTGTTCTAAACATCTTTTTACATTCTAGTTTCCTCAATAGTTATGGTTGCATCAGACTTACTTTTTAGTCTTAATAAATAGCAAAGAATTTATTTTATTTAAGTATCACCTTTAACTTTCATTAAAAATACCACTCATTGGCAATAGAACTTGACTTACTGTTTTGAAAGAAACATTTTGAATTGGGGCACATTTTACGATCTGGCTGTTGCTGTAAATTCTAAGACCTCAAGCCTAAAAATTAATGGATCTTTCAGTTTTCAATTGTGAGGGAATCTCTTTTAAAAAAATTTTTTTAAATTTATTTATTTGTCAGAGAGAGAGAGAGAGAGAGAGAGAGAGCACAGGCAGACAGAGTGGCAGGCAAAGGCAGAGGGAGAAGCAGGCTCCCTGCCGAGCAAGGAGCCTGATGTGGGACTCGATCCCAGGATCCCAGGATGCTGGGATCATGACCTGAGCCGAAGGCAGCCGCTTAACCAACTGAGCCACCCAGGCGTCCCATGATGGAATCTCTTGAGTCCCAAATCTTTGTGAATTTGAGAATGGTGTGCTGAATTAATCCGTTATCTAAAAATATCTTTATTTTTAGTGAAGACACATGGTGGTATAGAAAGAACATAGGAGATCTGCCTTCTAGACTTATTTCTCTTAATTTCTTCTTTTCTGATTTGGGCAAAGCTAAGCTGTGACATAGGCCTCATGTTTCCTTGTCTGTAAAATGAGGGGTTTTGTCTAGACATTGTCTAAAGGACCTATTCTGCCTTAGGCACAATGAGTTTAATACCTGGAATGCCACATAAAACTAAGTTGTTTTTTTTTTCTTTTTTAAAGATTTTATTTATTTATTTGACAGAGAGAGATCACAAGTACACAGAGAGGAGGAAGCAGGCTCCCCAGCGAGCAGAGAGCCCGATGTGGGGCTCGATCCCAGGACCCTGGGATCATGAACTGAGCCGAAGGCAGAGGCTTTAACCCACTGAGCAACCCAGGCGCCCCTAAAACTAAGTTTGATATTGTTAACTTTTCTTGCCAAACAGAGGTGTAATTTAGATTTGGCTCTTAAAACTATTTGTAATCAGGAGCAGGGATGAAAGTATGTTTTTCTTCTTGCACTCTTTGGCTGTATCTATGGGAGGATGACTAATTGGTAAATAGATGATTGACCTTAGAGATGCAAGTCTGTGGTCATTGGATAGACTTACACTGTTTTAAAACAGCTACTAACCATAGAATGAATAACACTTAATGTGTATCATTAAGTAGTTTATGAATTTCCTTCTTTTTAAAAAAATGCAAGGCAAAACTAGGTCAGGTGGGTACCCACCCCATATGCTGGATTGAGATAGAGTACAGTTACCGGATTGAGTTAGAATGAGTCCAGAGGATGGAAAACAAGAGAGAATTTGCTTTTGATAATAGATAGAGTTGATCTATTTATTTGTTTTCTCTTACTGTTTCTGGGCTTCTGACCATTATCCTCCAGCTCTCTCTGTTTTCTTTGGAAGTACTGTGTTTAAAAGAGGTGTAGGCATTATCGAATACAGAATTGCCTGACTAAAATTACTTTAATATGCATACGTATGACTTAGGTAGAGTATTAGTAATAGAATAGCTTGAAGGGTAAAGTTGCTGACCAAAATGTTAATAACTGGTTTTATCTTGGAGTTATTCAGTATTGTATGATATTTAATCACCAAGAGAAAGCTGCTGGAAGTGATTCTGAGAATTGAGAGATTTGAGTTTGCCTTGTGTTTTGTTTCATTTGAGCATGTGAAGCCTGCAATAATGACCATTGCTAATGAGGGCAGATGTACACATGTACTAATTATCTGCGCAATTCTATATTCTTTAGAGTTTTTCTTACCTTCTAGTGTTTTGTTATTTTTAAGGAATTTTAATTTATTTTTAAAATAATTTCTATATCCAGCGTGGGGCTGAAACTCACAACCCCAAGATATGAGTTAGTTGCTCTGCCATCTAAGCTAGCCAGGTGCCCTTATTATTTTTTTAATAGATGCTCCTGGAGGTATCAGGGAATAAAATATTATAGTCTTGTGACAAGGCAGTATCGTTAAAGAATTTTTAAATTTTTAACTCTTTGTTTTGCTTGCATTTTGTTGAATTAAATTCTACTTTTTTGGTGATAACAAATAGTTCTTGGTAACCACAGAGTTGAAGGAAGCATCTGGTTAGAGTGACCTAAAATGTTTAAAACTTGGGGAGGGAGTATTGTTTTCACTTGGGTTTTTGTCTTTACCTAACTAGTTTAAATAATAATAAGATTCTTTGAAATAAAAGAACAGAAACATTTGAAAAATTGCTGTTGAGAATATGCTGCTAAATCTTGTTAATGTATCTTCTTGAAAGAAATTACTCTTAGAAAACTTACTTTATAAAATTTTACTCTCAAATGAAAATAGTGTATTATATATAGACATTCTTTTCTGAGACAAACATTGGAAGATTAAAGATACTGTATTTTTTTTTCTGTGTAATTAACCATGAACAATACATGAATTTAAGTTAGAACTATTACGAAATAGAAGTAATTGGGAAAGTGTGTGTGTGTGTTGCCTGAATTGGGACACTGCAGTTATGCTTAAGAAACTTTCTTTCATTTTCTGCTCTCAAGAATAAGCAGGATTTCTGTCTTACAGAAATATCAGGTCATGCTCATGTATAGGAAATTCTCAGAAGGTTAAACTCTTTTTTCCTGAGTCTGTTTTTGATTCCTGAAGAAAAACAAAAACTTGTGCAGTGTTCAACCTGCCCAGAAAGTCTAAGGTGTTAGAGGATTCAGTTTGCTTCTAACTTTTCCCATTGTTTGGCATTACATTTGTCACTCTTGTTAATGTGAAAAAGCTTACAAAATGGGCTGTTACCTGAACTTAAAAAAAAAGAGAAATGTGTACTATGATGTCATAAACTTCTTACATCATAGGCCTGTATCATTTTCTCAAAGATCTCCATTGAGTTTTCAGCCCCTAGCAGGAATCTGTCTTCATCTTATTTTTCCATAAAATGTTTTTTTTGAAATTTTAAGTCCTGCAGTGTTACTTTTATTCATTTCATGATGTTGTATCTTTTTGGCATTATTTAATCCAATTTAAAAATTGAATTTAAAATCAATAGCACTGGGACGTCTGGGTGGCTCAGTTGGTTAAGCGGCTGCCTTGGGCTCAGGTCATAATCCCAGCGTCCTGGGATCCAGTCCCACATCGGGCTCCTTGCTCGGCAGGGAGCCTGCCTCTGCCTCTGCCTGCTACTCTGTCTGCCTCTGCTCCCTCACTCTCTCTCCCTCTCTCTCTGACAAATAAATTTTAAAAAATAAGATAAAATAAAATCAATAGCACTCATTGTTTTTTTCTTCTAAAATTTAAATTTTATAGATGTAAAAAATCTTGCAGTTTTAATAATAATCAAGAGCCATCAGAGTGGTAGAGCAGGTTTGGTGCTGTTTGCATTTATATGATTATTGGGTATCAAGCTTACATGGGACGATCACTTCGGTATTTTATCATCTTATATTCAGTGATGTTCAATTTTTCTTTTTCCTTTTTCTTTTATATTCCTTTTAAATCCTGAATAGTTTGTGGCAGCTGGAGATCACTTAGTCCACCACTGTCCAACATGGCAATGGTAAGTAATCTTGAGTCGGGAATATAAATTAGTAAAAAAGTATGATTTTATAATTTCAGCAGTTTGCAAAATGGATTAGGGCATGAACTTTAGAATGACCAATTTAACTCTGTTCTAGTAGATTTTTCTGTTAAGCAGTGTGACCGTGATACTTAAAATAAAATAAAGGCATACTTAAAATAAAGGCTGACTGAAAAATTGGCTGTTATACCTATTTTGATTTGCTCTGTTAGAATAAAAGATAGACATTTTTAAGATAAATGTCTTTACTTCCTTTATTAGTACTCCCTTTCTCTCTAGTGTCTAGGTCTGATTTTGTGGTGGAGCTTTAAAAAACAATGTTCAAGACCAGCTCATTTTTTTCAAACTAAAATGTCTACTGAATATTTTTATAACATTAATAAGTCTAGATATTTTGCAAAGTCTTAGGTTTTTTAATCATAAGACTTTCTATAAGGTTCAAAGTATGCTCTCATTTTAGGAATTGGCTGAAAAGGAAGGTTCATGATACTCATTAAAGTTCGTAACTGGAAATCTGCTTGGTAATAGATTTTTTACATTTTTGGTTTTTTCATTAACTTTTTTAATTGTAAAAGTAACATAAAAAAGGTAATTTAAGCAACTTACCAGATCTCATGACATATTTTAAGTATTCTGAATAATAAGAGGATGTTTTAAAACAAATGCTGTTTCATTACGTTCAAGAACTTAGGGTAAAACCACCTGACTATGGCTGAGAAAGTGATCCTAGTACTGGCAGAGCTATTTTAATTAGGCTAGAATTGTTTTGGAATTATCATCTTGTTTGGATATAAATAGTTCAACTTGTTATATTCTTTTTTCTTTTCATTGTAATTCCCTTAATGATACTTTTTCAGTTGTGGTTGAAAGGTATAGTTTTAATTTGGGAACAGATTCTAAACTCAATGAAGTTAGAACTGATAATGTTTTCCTTCATATTCAAAGAGCTTAAATAGTTAAAACTATTTTAAGCTGAAGTTGGAACTCTCTTATCTGTGGCCTATTCTGTTCTTAATTTTTGTATTTGACTCATAACCCAAAATAGTTTTATTGCTTTTTATCAATTGTTCTTTATCTTTCAGAACACTGTTTCTTAATGTACCAAGAAAGACCAAAATGTCAGTTTCATTTATTTTTATGCCCTTGTCTTCCTTATGTGCATTTCTATTTCATATTTAAAATTGAGTTAATATCATAGCAGCTCTCTGATGATAAGGGTGGTTGATTTTTTTGGATTATAAATTATCTATTAAAATTACATTTGGCTTCATTCTGGTCCATAATTTTTATCTATTTCAAGTCAAATAGGTGTATATAAAATTAAAAATAATACCCATTTTATAAAAGGAACTAATTTGGGATTTTCTTCAATATAATAAACATTTTCTTCCGATTTCTTTGTGATAGTCCTTATTTGTCTGATTAGTTCAGACATACAATTTATAGTATTGTTACAGAAATATGTTGTATGGACAGGATAGTTTCACTTTATGAATTGTGATAATATTTAGAACTCACCTATACCCTACTCTGGTGTCCACACTTCTGGCTAAAATGTAGGGGCCAAAGAAACATTTCATTTTAAACCTGTGCTAGTAACAGGTTATTTCCATGTTATAGTTTCATGTCTACAAGTGTCATCATGACCATATTGTATGTTCTTCACTCAGAACTTCAGGCATTGCCATGTCATTATTGATTTTGACACTTGAGAATGGTCTAAAGAAGTCTAGAAGGCTACTAAGATAGTAGGTCATTTTCTGGATTTATCTTGTGCTCATATCTATGGTTTCAGCTTTAGACTGAAGCTTTGATAAGGCAGATTTTTATTCAGATGTTTGTGACATAACACATGCCCCTCCGTCTCTGGCCAGTTCCATTAGGTTACCTGCAGAAGAATCTTTGAACAAATTCTTAGTAAAATAATCTAGAGTAGTTATGAAAAATCAGAAATGGTGTGACACTCTCTGACACACAGAGACTGTAGTATAAGAGCAGGAACTGTGGATTCACTTGATTTTCTATATTCTAGTTTTCTGACCTTGAGTAGTCTGACTTTTTTAAGCTAAAATGGGGACATTAATATTACCTCTTAGGGTTCTGAGGAGTAAATAAGAATAATGCATGTTAGAGTTCTAAGTCGTATACTTAGCAAACACTCAGTGAAAGGTTTTTTTTTCTCCTGTTTTCAGTCATATTTTAATATTATCATGTTGTGATTCAAAGCATCTTTTTTCTCTTTGTTCCAGTTTTAATCGAGTGGCAGGAACAGGGATTTTGTCAGCCACCTACTTTGTTATGTAATGTCCTACAGATACTTTTCGGCCTCCTTTTGATCTGAAGATGAGCAGTACTTGAGAATTAAAAGTATTGAGATTATACTCCCTAGGGAACAATGTTTTCTTTTTGTTTAGAGGCAAACGTAATAGTTGCTTAATAGTTCTATATTATTCTGTCTTTTTTGTTTGATATTTAATCTAAATTCTCTTAGGTCTCTCTGAGTCTTTTAGTACATTTCACTTAGAATGCTATGCTCTTCCATACCCTAACATACATCACTTAACGGCATCCTTCTGAAACTAGTCCTAAAACAATTTTCTCAGGAGTGTGGATTGTGTAGTTTTGATATTTACATGCGATATCTTCTGTTCTGTCTTTGCTTTTTAAAATAGTTCTTGTATTTTGGTGCTTTTTGCTTTTTTTAAAGGGCTACCGGGGAAGAGTTGAAAGTGAAGGCATACCTACCAACAGGCAAACAATTTTTGGTCACCAAAAATGGTAAGAATTATATTGCATATATTAGTAAATTTTACACAGAGTTATATTTTTTAAAAAATAACAGAAAAAAAAGTTAGCTTTTTTTTTTTTTTTTTAAAGATTTATTTGAGAGAGACAGAGAGAGAACAAAAGAAACAAGAAAGAATCTCCAGCAGACTCCTGCTGAGCAGGGAACCTGATGTGGGGCCCAATCCCAGGACCCTGAGATCATGACCTAAGCTGAAACCAAGAGTTGGATGCTTAACCAACTGAGCCACTCAGGCACCCAAAACCTTAGTATTTACTGATCTTAATTTATGATTGAAGCCATAGAGAAATTTGAAAATTTGATGAAACTCTGGGTTCTATTGCTAGAATATTTTTTTCCTTATTTCATTTTTACCTCCTTCCTTTTTGTTGCTACTTTTTGCCAAAAAAGGTCTAGTTTTAAGATGTGAAAAGAAAGGACCCCAGCAACTTTGGAATTTGGAATTGCAGTTGCCTTTATTTATTTATTTATTTATTTTTAATTTTTTTATTTATTTGTCAGAGAGAGAGGGAGAGAGAGAGAGCAAGCACAGGCAGACAGAGTGGCAGGCAGAGGCAGAGGGAGAAGCAGGCTCCCTGCCGAGCAAGGAGCCCAATGTGGGACTCGATCCCAGGACACTGGGATCATGACCTGAGCCGAAGGCAGCGGCTTAACCAACTGAGCCACCCAGGCGTCCCGCAGTTGCCTTTTTTTAAAGTTGACTTTATAATTATAAACTTTTTAGCTATTTGATTTTGACCTTCTTTAGACGTAAACATTTGTCATGAAAAATGAAACTGATACTATCTTTGCCATCTAAAAGTTCCAAGCTAAAGATTTATTATCCATTTTGTCTTTGAAAGATTGTCTTTAGGAATAAAAAAATGTTTTTTAAACTACTAGTTTTTCATTTATGAAGATAATTTGAAAACAGCTTGAGAAGGTTGTTATAGTCCCTATCAGATCACATAAAGTGCATTGATTTTTTTTCTAATCTATTACAGAAAGGGAAAATATGCATAACACATCAGTTTTCTTTCCTACAGCATATGTCTTATTAGAATTGATCGTTTATATCCTCCTTGTTTTTTAAAAAAATCAAGAGGTTAATAGCCATTCTGGGCTCTACCTTATCATGGTTTTACATTATAATTGTTCAGTTTTAGATTTATGTGAATATTACCTGTTAATTGACACATATACCATATGAAAAACTTGGCTCCAGTATTGTATAAGATGGTAAAATGTAATACTTTAGTGAATTTTTACATTGGCTTATCCATTATAAATGCTTGAAACTCAAATGAATTATGAAATACATATTAAAATTTACTATAACATTGCAAACTGGAGGTCACCTCTACCACCCCTGAGAATGACAGGTGGTCCCTTCCTATTTTGAGAGTGAAGCTATTAAAATAAGGTTTTACTATTCATTAGCCTGAAGTTGAACAATATCATCTCTGGCTCTTCTTCGGAGACCATCAGGGTAAAGAATACATAGAAAATTTCCTTTCTACTTGTGTTCTGACAAAGCTATTTAGGGAAAGATAAACCTTATCATTAATATGTCTGTGGGCTAAATACAATTTTTTAATTACTTTTATTAGAAGTGAAATATAATATTTCCTTAAAATGGAATAAATTATCTTTTTTCTAATAGATTTATATGAAGCAAATTATGTACTAGTAACTGTACTTGTCATTTTTTTTTGTAGTGCCATGCTACAAGCGGTGCAAACAGATGGAATATTCAGATGAATTGGAAGCTATCATTGAAGAAGATGATGGTGATGGGGGATGGGTAGATACTTATCATAACACAGGTAAGAGGAGAATAGAATATATATATTAGTTTAAATTGTTTTAAACATTTTCTAATCTTTTATTACAGTGTTGATTTAAAAACAATAAAAACAAAGGATACATAAGGCACAGTTGTCCCAATAGACTTTTTTTTTAACCTGAAAAGACGCTGGAAGACAAATTGGAAAAAAAGAAAAAATGCCCTTGGAGCATACCAAGTTTCTCTAGTACTGCTACTTTAGTAGCAATTTGAAAATACCTGTATCATTTTCTTTATTTCTAAAAATAAGAAGGACAGAATTGCTGAGTATGCATACAGCTTGCTTTAGAATTCCTTATTTACATGTCATTCCATTGCTGGATGATGAGCTTTAGGACAGGAACTATATGTTTTTATTTTACTCAGAGGCCTGACATTTTAAGGTAGTTAATAATTATTTGTTGAATGACTGTAAGAGGATTGTAAGGACCACACTCATTAGATAGAGAGTCACTGTTGTATCCTCAATATCTATCACGGTATCTGGTACAGAAGTTGTTCAGTAAATTTGTGATAAAAGAATTTACTAAATTCAAGCCTTTTGTAAGTGTATGTTTGCAGAAGTTGTTTGTAAGTCTGAAGATGAATTTTTATTTCAAGTCCTAAAAACCTAGTTTGCCAGTATGTTTATATAACTATGTAAATGTAATTAGCATATGCTGCTATGGCTATACTAACTTAGCCATACTAACTTAGCTATACTAACTTAGCTATAGCAGCATATATTAATCTGCATTTACATAGTTATATAAATATATTATATAAAGTGCTATGAGTTAATGTTAGTTCATAGTTAAGTATAAGTTAATAGTTAATTTGCATAGTTATATAAATGCCATTATGACTTAATTTTAATGAGGAAAACATGTCCTGAGTTTAAATTGAGAATACTAAAAAATAAGTTTTTTCCCTCAAAGTCCTAGAAAGTATACCAGAAGTAGTACTAGAACAAGGTTTCTCAGCCTTAGCCCTACTAACATTTTGGGCCACGTGATTCTTTGATGTAGCATTTTCTGTACATTGCAGAATGTTTAGCAGCATCTCTGGGCTCTGCCCACCAGATACCAGTAGTATTCACCCAGTTGTGATAACTCAGAATCCCTCAGACAGTGCCAGATATTCCATGAAGGGCAAAATTACTGCTATCAGTTGAGACTCACTACAGTAGTCAGAGGGCTACGTAATCTGCTCAAGAAAAACTACCTTCTGGGGTCAGTTTTCCCTCTACTTTTAAAAAAGGACACTATCGGGGGCACTTGGGTGGCTCAGTGGGTTAAGCCTCTGCCTTCAGCTCGGGTCATGATCTCAGAGTCCTGGGATCAAGCCCCACGAGGGGCTTTCTGCCCAGCAGGGAGCCAGCTTCCCTCTCTCTCTCTGCCTGCCACTCTGACTACTTGTGACCTCTGTCAAATGAATAAATAAAATCTTTTTAAAAAAAAAAAAAGGACACTATCATGTGTTTGTGATGATATAGGCATAGATTCAGGACTTGGGCTTCTTGGTTTGAAACTTGTTTGTTTCTTGATGGTTGAGTGTTAATGTCAAGGCCTTGAGAAAATAGTAGATTGAACAATTTTTTTAAATGATTTCAAAAATCATCCTATTGCCCCCCACTGAGAGACTGGTAGATGGACTTTTTATCTTTTGACCTTTCCGAAATTGTTTAGCTGCTCTGCTTTAGTTTTCCTTTGGTGGAAGATGTGGGCAGTGGACTAACTAGAGCCCTTAGTTATAGCACTGTGTTTCTAGTGTCAAGTAAATGACTTATTCTGATGTCTGGTTGTATTCTATTAATCACTAGCTCAGAATCTAGGTGCATATTTACAAAGGCATTCATTACAGAAATAAGAAGGCGTCAGTATGATTGGATTGATGAAAATCTATTACAGAAATTCAAGAATTGAAAAATGTTTGCCCTGCTGGAGAGCTATCCTTAGAATTTTAGTTTAAACTATATTGTGATTTGATTAAAACCCTGCTTCCAATTAACTTAGAAGGTCATGTGCCTGGTTCCTTACTCACCTCAGTTCTCTTTGCTTCATCCTTGCTTTTCACAGGTTTTTTAAATTTCTCTTAGCCCTGGTATTGGTCATGGTTCTCCAGAGACACAGAAAAATTGGATGTGTATATAGATACAGGTATATAGGTATGGATAGATTTATTTTGAGGAATTGGCTTACATGATTATGGGAGTTAGCAAGAATGCAATTCACGGGATGAACTGACCAGCAGGCTGAAGATCCAGGTGAGGATTGATTGTTTCAACTCAAGTCCGAAGACAGTCTGAAAGTAGAATTCTTTCTTTTTCCTGAGAACCTCAATGTTTCCTTATAAGGCCTTCAGCTGATCGGATGAGGCCCACCCATGTTATAGGGTGTAATCTACTTTATTCAAAGTCTGTGAATTTAAATGTTAAAATCTAAAAAACACCCTGACAGTTACATCCTGACTGGCATTTAACCAAGTATTGCGGGACACAATAACCTAGCCAAGGTGACATAAAATTAACCATCACAGTACTTGAGAATGTTACCCTCATTAGAGTCATTTGAGCTTTTTTTTCCTTTGCCAATGTGTCCTCCTACCCTTAGGAGAGTGGTTTAGTCGGATACTATTATTATATTTGGATGGATTGAAGAGGTTTATTTTGTTTTTATCTATGTACTGGATTCAGTGAATCATTTGTAATACCAATTCATTGTGCTAAGATTTGGGTTTTATTGTTATGAAATAATCAGATCTATTTAGTAATTTGTAGAAAAACTATGAAGTAAAAGCTTTATGTTAGAGCTGTGGATTTTGACATTTTCTATTAGTGAAAGTGACTTATTCTTTAGGTTGGAGATTTTGAACAGATATATAAAGGTTTTAGAAGATTAACAAAGGGGCAAAGCTTATTTTGTATGTAGGGTTGGTTTTTTTTTCATTAATGTACTTCATCCTGTTGTATTTTCGAATTAAAAACAGTGACATCTATTTTGAGTTAGAAATATTATTTAGCTGAGTTGTGGTGCCTCTGTCTGCTTAGTGCCACCTTCATTGACACAAGTAGGTTCAAGGTAGTTGCTTAATGAGGAACACTGAACAGAACATTGAATTAAAAGTTAGCACATGTGGATTTGAATCCCGATTTCTTCACTAACTATGGGACTCAAGTAAGTTATTTCATCTCTGGAGACTTCGTTTCTTCATAGGGAGAAATGATTGACTAATTACCTCGAAGGATAATGTTTGTAAGGCTGAAATAAGCTATGGAAACAGTAAAATAAAAAACCCCATATAAATGTGATATGGTATTACTACTTCTGGATGTCCTAGATTTCTGAAACAAATAACATTAGTATCTCCTTGAGAAAATTTTGATGTGTTTTTGAATAAAAAGAAATATGAGTCCTATAGTCTTCTAATGTGTTCACTTTGAGAATGAATATGTATTGGATAGAGACTCATACTGGGAAAGTAAATGAGGAATAGTAAATGAGTGATAGAGTAGAATGTAATTCATAGTAAGATAACACATTGCTGTTTTTTTATTTCAATTTAAAAAGTGCTTTTGGTTTTACTCCTTTTAGAGTTCATTCATAAAATGCTACTAACATTGCCTCCTCGTTTCAGAGCAATTGTGAGAATTTAGGTAATTTTAAGCATTTATATATTGCTTGAATCTGGTAAATGAAAGATGTTTACGATTTTATTTCAGTTTTTTTGAATTTTAAACAGGTATTGCAGGAATAACCGAAGCAGTTAAGGAGATTACATTGGAAAGCAAGGTACTGATTAATTAGTTACATTTGTAAATTCAGTGACATAATTATTTGTATATATATATATATATATATATATATATATTCTTATTCAAACTGATTATTTTCAAGCCTTTTAAAATTCCAGTTGTTTTTTCCTTCTCTCACTTTCCTATATCAAAACTGCTGTTTCCCAGCGCTTATTTTTTTAGTCTGTTGTATGGTTAAAAAATTTTTTTTGAGATTGTAACTGGTAAAAACTACTAATTTTCACCAATTGGGAAGGCTCCTAGGCTAGTTTAAAAGAAATAGCTTTTTATTTTTAAGTACAAGTACCAAATGTTCTGTAAATGGAGGCTTTTGAGGTTTATGTACTACAGTTTCTTAATTTACTGCTATTTTGAATGGACGTTTTTGTTTTTGAAAATTTTAAGGTAAAACTTTAACATCATCCAAAAAATAATGTATTTTGACTGAGTGAAAGCTAAATCGGTTAGGTTTTATTGTATGGTTTATTATCGAGAGGGGAGTAAAAATCTGTAACTGGGTGAAATTTTTCTGCTTGAAAATTTTCTATTCATACTAGAAAATGATTGCAGTTGTTTTCATATATTTATATTTGTTTGAAGTGATTTGAAAAGAATACAAAATGCCTTTACCCTTATCTTTTCTTAATAATTTTGTTAACAGATCTCTTCAAATATAGAATATTTGAACAGAGTAATTGACTTTCTTTTGTCCTTCTGAAACATTTACTACAAGAGTTACTAGTTTAAGATACTCTCTTTTGTGTGTTTTTGTCATTTGGAACTTTTGGGATTCATAACTGGGTCTTAACAGGAAGTGTTAGAAACTAAAACAAGTGTTTTTCATTTTTTTCAATGTACAATTTTATGCTTGCTAGGGATTAAGTTTTAGTTCATTGGCCTGAAAATTCATCCTTCTGAAATTCTACTTTTTGGAGAATTTGAACAACTGAAGAGAAATCACGAAAATGGCTTTTGCTCCTTCAGAAAATCTTGTTTACTCCAGCCGTTAATTGTATATACTTCAGACTTTGGGAATGATAAATGGCAGAGTAGTGTGGATAGTATTTTTTGATAGGTTATGGTAATTCAAGAACTTCTTAAAAATGCAATAATGGTTAATATGGTACTTGGTATCCCACTTAACATCCTTATATCATACTAAAGGGTGACTGCTTAGAATAATGTACAATTGAATGTCTTTCCTGTCATTTCCTATTTAATATAAAATTTACATTATTTTTTATAATTTCTTAAAATACTTGTTCAGACCCAAGTATTAATCTTTCTTGTTGGTTTCTACTGTATTCTTCTGTTTCAAGTATGATCACCATAACATCAACATGTTTAAATTTCCCTAAATGATTAGTTTGTTAGATACTGGCTCATCTAATAATTACCCAGATACTGTCGTCTATGGTTTCACATTTTGGGTGTGGTGGTAATGATAACATAAAACTTAAGTTTCTAGTGGTAAATGGAGTCTTCTCTAAGTAAAATTGTAAATTCGGTGAAACTAATGTGCAATTTTTTTTACTTTACTACGTTGACTTCAGATTTTAGAATAATTGATTTTGTGAAATGATAATTATGTATTAAGCTTGTCTTTGGCTTTTATACAATAATTATTTTATTGTAGTGCAAATATGGTTTAAAAAATGAACTGAAATCTTACATGTTATAATACCTGTAAAGTCTGATAATTTTACTTAATTCAGCCTAAAATATTGTTCACAAATTAGAATATGTTTCATTTATAATAGTTTAACTATTTACTAATAATTTATAAGTTTAACTTACAAATGTATTGTGATTTACAAATATGTATCTTTTTTCTCCTTTAAATTATGTATGCAAATTATAACTCTGAACCAGTTTCCTAATATTAATGAATTGGTTAAACAAAAATACTATTTTTTGGAAGTGTAAAAATCGTTAAATTGTTAGCTTAGGTGATTCTTGGTGCTTCTATGATATTTTTTATATTTTTCAGTGACAGCACTTAGCACATCACTCTTCATATTCGGTTTATGGGTTTGTCATCTCCAGTGGAATAGGAATTTCTTGACATTAAGAACTGTCTTTACCACTCTTATTTTCTCAGTAGTTTGCACGGTGGTGACACATGAGTATTTGGTGTTTGAACTAATGGACATACTTAAGTGACTTTAAATATAATTTATTTCAAAGGACAGTATAAAACTTCAAGATTGCGCAGCAATATGTGAGGAGGAGGAAGAAGAAGATGAAGGAGAAGCTGCAGATATGGAAGGTATTTATGTTCTAGATTTTCTTTAATCACACTAGAATGTTGATTTTGGAATATTTATAATTGAAGTGGACAAGAATTGTACTCCTTTGAGTTCTAGATTTTAACATTAAACAGCCTAGAGAGAATTTTGTTTAGTTTAAATTTAGTGCGGAGCAGTCTTGGACTATTGTAGTTTACCTAGGACATAGCCTTGAAAGCATTCTTTCCAGTGGGATACATCTTAGGCATAAATCTTTAATGCAGTTAAAAGTTTGAAGATGCAGATTCTTAAGCTAATTCTTAAAAACTATTTCAGAGCAGAACAAAGTTTGCTCATGTATTGTGTATTTTCTTTTCTTTTTTCTTTTTTTTTTTAACCAAATACATAGAATTTATGGTGAGATAGAAATGTTCTCTAGCATGCAGAAGTGGAAGATGGTGCCAAGTGTAGTTGAAGCACCAAAATAGCAAGTAGTGTTTGTAGATGAGGAGGTGACACATAGCCAAATTGCCAGACTAACCTTGACTCAAAGTACCTTTTCTTTTGTTTGTTTGTTTGTTAGAGAGGGAGAGAGAATACAAGCAAGGGGGAGAGGCTGAGGGAAAGGGAGAAGCAGGCTCCCAGCTGAGCAGGGAGCCTGACTGGGACTCCGGGCTCAATCAGATCCTAGAAGCCCAGGATCATGAACAGAGCCAAAGGCAGACACTTAACCAACTGAGCCACCTAGGTGCACCTTAAAGTACTTTTAAGTTTTGTGTCTTAAATTACTTTTAAGTTCTCATGAAACCTAGGTGTAGATCTGTTCCTGAATTCTAGTAAGAGTTTTGTCCTTATTTTTATGGTAAACTCCCATCCTTTGAAGAAATAAAATGAACTACTTGTAACCCAAATTGCTCACACCAACCTCACATACCATCTCTATGATCAACTTCACATCTAAGCCTCTAGTCCAAATCTCCTGAACTTCAAATGTACATGTTTTTATTTTCACTTGCACCTAAATGTCTTACAATTGTCAGCACCACCTTCTTACATAAATAGTTTCTGGATTCCATCAGTCTGAATTGTGTACAGTTACCCAAGCTGAGGTGAAGGGTAGACAGAATACTATGAGTAAAGCATTCTTTTTAGAGTACAAGCTGTGGGACTGCCTTAAATACCTGACCACCTTTTAGTGTGTTTTGTTACATTTCTCTTGGACAGAGCTAAAGAAAAAGATTGCTTTATATGGGATTTTGTTTAAAAAAGTGTTGATGGTAAAGCAGGTAATATAACAACAATTACTATAACAGGCAATTTTCATTCCCTATTCAATAAACACTGGACAGGATCATTATCTATATATCAGGTACTATTCTTGGTGCTAGAAATAAAACAGTGGATGTGATCTTATGGAGATTATATTCTAGTTATGGGAGACAGAAAAAATAATAGATAAGCAATACAGATGCTATATTAGATGGTTATAAGTGTTAGGGAGAAAAATAAAGGAGGGGAATGGGACAGAAGGTCTTGGGAAAGGATGAGTGTTATTTTAAATAGGTTGGTCAAGAAAAACCTAATTGAGAACATGAGTTTTAAGTAAAGCCTGACAAGAAGTGAGTGAACAAGCTATTTGGATATCTAAGGAATTATGCAAAGGAGCTTGTGTGGTAGGAGCTTGTGTGGTGTATACAAAATACTGTGAGCAGGAGCATCTGGCTGTTTCAGCCTGTAGAGTGTGTGACTCTTGATCTCAGGGTCATGATTTCAGGCCCCACATTGAGTGTAGAACTTACTTTAAAAAAGTAAATATGCTGTGTTCAGAGAGGAGCAAGGGAAGAAGCAGAGAAGTAAGGCATGGAGTCAGCAAGATAACCTTGGGCCCTGGCTTTAATGCAGTGAGATGAGAAGCCATTAGAGGGTTTTTCTAAGTAGAAAAGGAACTTAGAATGCCATACAACATTTTAACAGAATCACTGTGAATGCTGTATTGAGAACAGATTGAAGAGGTTTAGGGACAATAGTTAGGCTGTTTTGATAATCTAGGCAAGAAATGATAATTTAGGCTCAAGTGGTAATATTGAAAGTGATGAGAAACAAAATTCTGGACATATTTTGAGGGTAGGGTCAAAAGGATTTGCTGCTAAGGGGGAGTAGCATGAGAGAGACAGAGTAGTCAAGTCTGACTCTAAGGATATTTGACAGTGTCTGGAAAGGTGTCTTAACTGACATAAGGAAAATTATAGGGCTAGAATAGCTTTGGCGGGGGAGTTTGGGAGTTCAGTTTTGGATGTGTGCTGTTTGCGACGTATGTTAGTCATTCCAGTAGAGCTGTAAGTAAATAAGTATCCAAGTGTGTAGCCAATGATAAATTTGGGAATTATTAGCATTTAAAGCCATTGAGACTAGATGAAATCATCAAAGGAGTAAATGGATAGAGAAAAGACAAGGTCCAGAAACTGAGCCCTTGGCTATTGTAGAGTTTTAAAAAGTTGAGCTGAGGAAGAACCGAGCATAGAAGATAGTAAAGGAGAAGCCTGTGAGGTGAGAGACAAAGCCAGAAAATGCAGTATTTTAACAGTCAAAGAAAGTGTCAAAGAAGGTGGGGACTAAATCATCCAGATGGCCCTGTGAGACATCAGTTAAGATGAAAACTGAGAATTTACCCCTGGATTCAGCAACATGGAAGCCTATGATGATATTAATCAGCACATTTTATGCAATTATGTAAATAGCCGTGTGTATGCGATGGAGTCACTGAGTGTCTGTAGTATCAGGGTGCTGTTCAGTATTGCTAATAGGCTGTAGCTTGGACCAGGCGTTGGCAAGCTAACTTTCTCTGGCTGTGTCAGTTAAAGAATCTGCCGCTTTGGAAGTGTAAAATCAGGTCCCTCATACCTTTTCGATGCCTTCAGTTAAAAACAAAAGCAAAAGCCCAGGTTTTGAATGATACTCTGAAGTAATATATAGTTTGGTTTAGGAAATTTTCTTGAACTTGATTAATCTTTTGTTGCTTTTTAAACAGAGTATGAAGAAAGTGGATTGTTGGAAACAGATGAGGTTTGTAAATTGAGTTTTTAGTTAACATTTAGTGAATAAGCTTGGGAATTAGTATTCCTAATAGTATCTTGATCTTTCTAATAAACCTTTATTTATATGTTTGTATTGGTTATAGTATATAACGTTTTAGCTTTGGCTTTATGTTCTGTTTGTTTTTGAAAAAAATATATAGGGTGGAAAAAATATTTTCTTAATTGTCACATTCATACTGATTTTAATGGGTTTAAATTTCTTCCTGTATTGCCAGGCTACCCTAGACACAAGGAAAATAGTAGAAGCTTGTAAAACTAAAACTGATGCTGGAGGTGAAGATGCTATTTTGCAAACAAGAACTTATGACCTTTATATCACTTATGATAAATATTACCAGACACCACGATTATGGTTGTTCGGCTATGATGAGGTAAAAACAGAAAATATATTTTCTGTTTTAATGTAAATGTTTTAAATTGTTGGATTTAATTTCTTTATCATTAGGTCTGTGGGTATATATTGTTGCCTTTTAAATTTTAGAAGTCGTTTGTTTTACAATTTCATGATTAATATTGAATTTGATTCTTACTTTGAAGAAACTGTGAGTTATTCTGTGTGACAGTAACACTACTAAGAATCAAACAGAAATAATCTGTTACCTATTTATTGCTTGGTCCCTGAGGGTTACTCCTTCAAAATATAAGAGAAATTGAACTTAATTTATTATATTAAATTTGTTGGGTATTAAATTTGATGGATATATAAAGCATTTACAGAATGATCATATTGGCATGTGTTTTTTTCTTTAAGACAGAAAACCTTTTTTTAAACTAATTTATTAATTGAATTAAAGGATAACTGAAATAAAATTAACTTGCTTTAACTGTCATTCTTATGACTATGAATGAGAAGCAAAAAAATAAAGCGAAATACACCCAAAAGATGAAATAGAAAGTTATAAAATGTTTGACAGCCATGAACTTGCTTTTTTGTGGGATCTTTATTCCAGTAGGTGGTGGCTGAAGTCACATAGCGTTGATGTACAGACTCCTCCACTCCCCTCCCTTCATTGGTATAAATGTATTATAAACTCTCCCCCTAAAAGTCTGGTAATTCTAAATGGTCTGGAATTCTGTATTACAGGTGATATGGGAGGTGGAGATAAATATACTTTAAACATTGGAAGTCTAGGTCTAAAATTTTTTAAACAGTGATTTCAAAACATTTTTTATTGTTTCAGCAAAGGCAGCCTTTAACAGTTGAACACATGTATGAAGACATCAGTCAAGATCATGTGAAGAAAACAGTGACCATTGAAAATCACCCTCATCTCCCACCACCTCCTATGTGTTCAGTTCACCCATGCAGGTATGTATATATGTTTGTGTGTTGTGTGTGTACTTCATGGATTCATTACCTGGGAATCCAAAGTGCTCTAACAGAAGAAATGTAATTAGCAAGTATAGTTCTCTTTTGTCTTTCTTAGAAATTTCTTATGCTAAAATATTTAAGAAAAAGGAAAAAGTCACCAATTTAAGTTTAATTCATTAAGAATTTTTTTTGTTCTCTGTGTTTATAGTATAGATCTTTGTGATTTTACTACTATTTTTAGCTCTGAGAATAATTTAGAAGATGCTTTTTAGATTAAAAAAATACCCATCATTTAGATTTGGTTTGCCCTATTGTGATGTAGCCGCCTATGAATGTGGAGTATGAAGTTATCTTTGTGTTTTTCTCCATGACCTATTTATCTCTTTTTATTGGTTAGTGAAGGGAGATGTATGCAGAGTTCTCTTTTCCTTTACACTCTTCAGTTGAGAGATGTTCAGCCCTACTAAGTCAAGTGCATTTTATAATTTGGGATTTTCTTTTTATCATTGTGTTTTTTTCAGGGCCAAATGAGTAAACGGAGTCTGTATCCATGATTTATTCAGTTCTTTCTTTTTTTTTTTTTTTTTTTTTTTAATTATTTGTGAGAGAGAGAGAGAGAGAGCGCGCGAGCACAGTCAGACAGAGTGTCAGGCAGAGGCAGAGGGAGAAGCAGGCTCCCTGCCGAGCAAGGATCCCGAGGCGGGACTCGATCCCAGGATGCTGGGATCATGACCTGAGCCGAAGGCAGCTGCTTAACCAACTGAGCCACCCAGGCGTCCCTGTTCAGTTATTTCTAATGGGTAGCTTTCACAAAACATTGAGAAATTCTGGTAACAATATTTTTGAGATGAAAAATTTGGTATTCCATTGACTAATTTGATGCAACATTCTAGTTTTTAAAAATTCTTTAATATTTTCTCATTTTTTGCAGCCTCTTGATTCTCAAATTTTATCATATAGAAAGCCTTGTTCATTTTTCTAGCTTTTTTTATGTCAAGAGTTGTTAATAATGCTAACTGAAAAGTAATTCAAGAGTCATTAGTTTTAGTTTTATATTATCTAGAAGGTCTTCATTTTACTCTACCTGCTCCTTTAGTGGTTTGAGGTTTTAGGACAGTGCTTATCGAAATGAGGCATGTCTCTCTCAGGTGTAAATTTTAGTCCAGAAAAGAAAGAAGAGGTTTAACTGGTAATTAATGTTAAACATGTTAATAAATGACTGTGTTATGCAATGTAATGTAATAGGGCAAAAAAGCTGGGGGTCTATAAGGTGAGGTTTCAGGTACATTTTAGGCCTTGCCATGGGCCATCTCAGATTATGTTTTTGGATTCTTGGAGCTGATACATTTACTCTTATCTTCTAAGTTGCCTGCCTCTGTCATGAAGTTTATATTCATAAAAGTTGAAGCAGCATTATTTAAGCCAGAATATATCTAAAAGATCATTCTTTTGTGCACTGCCTTTTTCTCAGTTCATATACTTAGGCAATTACTTTGATATCATTTTTCTGTAGCAAAGGAAAGACCCTGGTTGACTATGAAGAGATTTGTGGATTGGGCAAAAACTTCAGATAAACATATTTCTTTATATAAAGCCAAAAAATTATTTCTAAATAGAATCAGATGGTGCCCGGGTGGCTCAGTCGGTTAAGCGTCTACCTTCGGCTCAGGTCTACCTTCGGCTCAGGTCATGATCTCGGGATCCTGGGATCAAACCCTGTGTTAGGCTCCCTGCTCATTGGGAAACTGCATCTCGTCTCCTTCACAACCCCACCCCATGCTCTTCGTGCACTATTTGTCTCAAATTAAAAAAAAAAAAGAAAATCAGATAAATTTTATAATATGCATTAGGACAAAGACAAAATATATAAACTTCTTAACTCTAACCAAGTTAAATTTTTTTAAAACCCAATTTTGGCTTATTCTCTGCTAAATATTTGTATAGTCAAAATGACAGCATTTTAAGTATGTCCTTGTTTTATTGATTAGCTGTCACCATGTAGCTTTTTTGAATTTTCCTGGTCTGATTCTTGTTTGTTTCTTAGAGCAGACAGTCCTTGCTCTGCAATTATACTGTGGCATAATTACCCTTTCTCTGGCTTTCTGCTGTGCTACCCCCTCCCCCCACTCCCCCTACCCCTGTTACAGGAAAACTAGTGCTGTTGTGTTTTGACTATGATTAGCCTTTAAAAATTTAGCCTGTGTTCCAATAAAACATTGTATATGACTCTCAACAACCTGACTTGTTGGGAGGAAAATATTTTATAATATATTATGTTAAAATTAAATCACTGACACTAATAAGATAAATTTCTTTACAAACAAAAACTTGCTTTTCCTATTTTGATCTAATTGATCTATGCTAATAATATTTATTTGTTCTTTTGCTTTTAGGCATGCTGAGGTGATGAAGAAAATCATTGAGACTGTTGCAGAAGGAGGAGGAGAACTTGGTGTTCATATGTATCCTTACCTATATTTGGTTCCTAGGATTTTTTTTTCCTCTTTGGGAAATACTGGTACAGTGTTAGTGCCACAGTACCTATAACTTGTTTTAGCCCCTCATAATGGAAGTCTTAGTACAAGTCTTTATTTGGGAAATGTTACATTGTGATAGTTCTGCTTTGTTCAGTTGGTTAGCACATGTCCCTGTGCACCAGTCAGCTCTGCCTTGTTAAAGAGCTTCAGGTCAGTATGTGCTTTTCTAGGCAGCAGCTTGCCAGTTCTTTTGTTTGTCCAAGAGGCAATGGCTGAGAGCATTTGAATATAAAACCATTGCTCTTGATGGAAAAGAAACTCAGTGGGCATAATTTATTGATGAAAGAAGAGTAACCTACTAAATTAGAAGATAACACATGAGTATCTTTTCCCTAAGTATATTTCCAGTTTAACTGTTAACAAAAAATGCTTCCCTCAGGTAAAAGTAAACTTAGGTTGTGTCATTCTAAGGTCTCTGAAGCAAAGAATTCAGTTTAACAGATAGGTTAATTAAAAAGTAAAGCACACAAAGTATATTTCAGATATTCTTAAAATACAGTTTTCTCCAGATAAAAGCACCCTTCTCACATCTTACTATTATTTTCCTACTTAGTTCTCTGTGATTGACAAGAGGAAACTAAGTAAATTGCTGGATACTGAAGTACATATACCTATAGCATGGATTCATCAAAAGCACCCAAAATCAATGATTTAGATGCCAAATAATTTGAATGAATTTGGTGCTAGATTGATGTTACATTTGATTGTTCATGCCACTCAGTGTTAGATGTAGACTGTGAGGGGTCACCCCTGTCTTGGAATTACAGATAAACTAAAGAATTGCTAATAAAGGGTGATCCTCAGAGAACACATTTGACATTGAAAGAAACCAAGAACTTTTGGTCCAAACCAGATTTATTCCTGAAACTGTGTGATGCATAACTTGAGCATTCATTTCTGTATTGGAGGCTAGGTAGCAACGTGGAAGATGCTGTAGCTACAATGGGCTCTCTCTAATAAAATCCTGAATTTTTTTCCATGTTCCATAGTACTAGGAAATATTAAGAGCTTAATGTTTATTGGGGGAATCGATGAGTCATTATTAAACACAGAGTCTTCCAAGTTTATGTACATAAACTAACTTAGAATCAGTCCTTACAGATGGTTTCTGCTTTATTTTTTTCTCTTTTGCTTCAGTGCTTTTATATTCTTTACCCTGCCTTATTTTCTTTCTTTTTTTAAAGTTTTTAATAAATTTTACTTTATTTTTTCAGTGTTCTAAGATTCATTGTTTAGAACGTGGTGCTAATAATGCGAAGGTTGCCTTGTTTCTAACATAACCTAGCAGACTAACAGTAAAGGAACCATTTCCCACTCATTTAAATATGAACACCCTTGTCCGTATTTTTATATCAAAATAATTGGGCTCCTATGAACTCATTAGGAACAACATTCAAATATTAAATGGGAATGGGTCGAGAAGTCTTAAAGTTATAGAGAACCTCATGTTGAATAGACAAATTTGCATGAGTGAATTTTTTAAATATACTTGATTTAAGATTTTGTCTTACATATTTTTCTGAGAAATCATTACTTAATAAGGATAACTACAATGTTAGTTTAAATCATAGTACCATTTACCAATCTGTTTTCCTTAGCTAAAGACCTTAGGTATCTTCTAATTTTCTTGAAGTTTGTACAAGCTGTCATTCCCACAATAGAATATGACTACACAAGACACTTCACAATGTAACGGAGAGAGCATAGAATCTATCCTAATTATTGTTTCTGATTTTTAAACAGTTAACCCATAGATGTGACCATTGACCATATTCACGAATATGTACAATTTCTCTAATAAAGGGACTTATATGTTTATGCAGTAAATAAAAAAAGTTCCACTACCAGACTTATTTGTTTAATAAAAATGAGTGTAAAGAGACTGTTTTTCTTTCTTCTTATCAAAAGGTGGTAACCATATTTTCTTTAAATAAGAACTCTGGAAATGAAGATGCATCTCCTACAGGATAAGAGTATTTTTGGTTCTCATTTATGAGGAGGGCATTAAATGGGTTGTCATAGTGCAAACTAGGACTAAAAAATACTGCATGCTAGACATACCTTCCCTTTCTCTTCCTCTTTGTTCTTTTTATTTTCTGTCTCCTACCTTCTTCCCCAAGTCTCCTACCTGCTAATGGCTAATACTTATGAAGCACTTACTGTGTGGCAGGAAATGTGCTAATACTTACCTTGTTTCCTGATTGTTTTAGTAAGTTGATACCACCAAAATTACTTTATATTAAAGATTCGGGATTATTTTTCCTATTGTGGTTGCATGGTAGAATATTAGCCTTTAAATGGATCTCTTTGTGATATCACATCAATGTGTGGATCTGGGTGTAGGAGTTCAGAAAGGTCAAATGCATTCTACTGTGGGACAGCTAAGGAGTAGGGCCAGAATGCCCATTAGGACATTCTCTTTATTCATTGCCTCTTGTCCCTGTTCTTTCCAATCTGCACATAATGGAGTGGCTAGCCTTTCCTTTAAGGAACCTTAGCTGTTGTTTTGTTGTTGTTTTTTTCTCTTCTCATTGTTCAAGAATACTCTCCTTACTTTCAGTGCCCCTTTATTTTTCTCCTTTTTCCAATTGTCATTCAGTTCTTATATTGCAAGGATGTCTCCATAGTAGAGATAATGACTTGGTAGTGTTAAGGAGCTGTCTGATATGGTATAATATGGAGATACAAACATGGGCATCCTCTAATATACTTCAGGTATCCTGCTTGCTCATAAAGCCAGCAAGCTCTTTTCCTTTCTTAATTTAGTGTTCCAAACTGATTTTACTGATATATTCTATTTTTTAATACCTTCAGTCTAAATGATATCCATTATTAGATATTATCACATTGTCCACATTTTTTCCCAGTCAAATCTAACTTATCAAAAGTACAGGTAACCTCAAATATTTTTAAGTTATCAGTCATATTTATCTCAGTCATTACTGGGTAGTATAAAAATTTTGTGGTCAAACCTTTTTAGTTTCATATGTTTTTTCCAATTGAAATCTTTGTAGGGATTTTTAATATGTGCAACAAAAATGGATTTGTTAAGGATATAAATGTGTTTTTATAAGTTCATAGGAGTTTTATAATGGTAATGGGTAGTTTTGATGAAATTAGATTATGGATGACAATCTTACAAGCTTTTGCAACCAGTTTACTTTTTATATTAACTTCATGGTATTCTTTAATGTCTGATTTGTATAAATAGTAGCAAATGGTAATAGTCTTTTTCCTCTTTTTAACTTTTTCTTTTGAAATAATTGTGTATTTATAGAAGTATCACAAGTCCTGTATACCCTTCCTTCAGCTTCCTCTAATGTTAATATTTTACATAACCATGATATGTTTATCAAAACTAAGAAATTGGGGTGCCTGGGTGGCTCAGTGGGTTAAGCCTCTGCCTTCGGCTCCGGTGATGATCCCAGGGTCCTGGGATCGAGCCCCGGAACGGGCTCTCTGCTCAGCAGGGAGCCTGCTTCCCCCTCTCTCTCTGCCTGCCTCTCTGCCTGCTTGTGATCTCTCTCTGTCAAATAAATAAATAAAATCTTTTTTTAAAAAAACTAAGATATTAACATTGATACCATACTATTAACTAAACTACATATTTTATTCACATTCCCTCAGTTTTCCCACTTAATGTGTTTTTTCTGTTCTGGACAGTTTCTTCTTTGTCTTTCATGACCTTGATACTTTTGAAGAGTAATGGTCAGAAATTTTGTACAGTGTCCCTCAATTTGGATTCACCTGCTGTTTTCTCATGATTGGACTGAAGTTAAAAATTTTGAGGAAAAGGATGCCTGGGTGGCTCAGTCGGGTAAGCATCTGCCTTCAGCTCAGATCATGATCACAGCGTCCTAGTATCAAGTCCCACATCGGGCTCCTTGCTTAGGGGAGCTTGTTTTTCCCTCTGCCTGCTGTTCCCCCTGCTTGTGCACACATTCTCTCTTTCTCCCTGACAAATAAAATCTTCGAAAAAAATAGGAAGAATACCACCAGGAAGCAGTTGGTTAAGGTGGTGTCTGCTAGGTTTCTTAGTTTCAAATTCCAATTGTTTATTGCTCCTAATAAGAATACAACTGACTTCCATATAATGTGTTCTGCATCCTTGCCAAGTTCATTTTTTTTTAAAGGTTTTATTTATTTATTTGACAGATCACAAATAGGCAGAGAGGCAGGCAGAGAGAGAGGGGGGAAGCAGGCTCCCTGCTGAGCAGAGAGCCCGATGGCAGAGGCTTTAAACCACTGAGCCACCCAGGCACCCCGCCAACTTCATTTTTTAATAGATTTTTTTTTCAAAGATTTTATTATTTATTTGACAGAGATCACAAGTAGGCAGAGAGGCAGGCAAAGAGAGAGAGAGGAGGAAGCAGGCTTCCTGCTGAGCAGAGAGCCCAATGCGGAACTCGATCCCAGGACCCTGAGATCATGATGTGAGCCGAAGGCAGAGGCGCAACCCACTGAGCCACCCAGGTGCCCGCCAAATTCATTTTTAATTCAACATTTAATAATGTTGATAATAAATGTTAATAACATTTAATGTTTGTTGCAAGTCCTTTTAGATTTTCTACATAGATAGTCCTATCTTCTGCAATTATAGTTTTACTCCTTTCTTTCCAACCTATGTATCATAATTTTTCTTATCTCATTCATCTGGGTTGGATTTCCAGTACAGTGTTGATTAGGAATAATGTGAGTGGGCATTCTTACCTATTACTGATTTTTGGGAGAAAGCACTCAGTTTCTCACCATTAAGTAGGATATTAGTTGTATATGCCCTTTCTTAAAAGGTTAAGGCATATTAACCTTTTTACCATATTTAACCTTATTAAACCCATATTAACCTTAACCATATTAAAAGGTTAAGGCATCTCGATTCTGTCTCTACTTTGCTGTGTTTTTATTATAAATCTTCAATTTGGTTAAATTTGTCTTTATCTGTTGAAACAATCATACAGCGTTTTGTGTTATGTCTGTTATAGAGGTGACATTGATTATTAAGAGAGCCTTGCATTCCTCAGATGAACCATGTTACTATTTTTATATACTGCTGGATTCATTTTGCTGAAATTTTATTGATGAATTTTACATCTTGTTTATGAGGTGTATATATATTGTCAGTGGTTTTCTTCTTATGTCTTTGATTTTGGTTTTACTGTAATGTTAGCCCCAATATGAGTTGAGAAGTGTTCCTTCTCTATTTTCTTGAAGATACTGTATAGAATTAGAATTTTTCTGTGAAACCATCTGGGCCTTGAGAGTTTTTAGAAAATTTTAAATACAGATTCAATTACTTTCTTTATACTTAACTTACTATTTATTTTTGAGTTTGATAGCTTGTATTCTTGAAGGAATTTTGTTCTATAGTGGGGATAGAAGGTAAAGGTCTTGGTGGTGTTTCTGCCCCTTGTGCAGAGCTGTTGTTCCCCTACCCTGGTCTGCACCACAGAGGATACTTCTTAGGGCTCCCGATATTTCTGCGAGTACCAGGTAGAGGTCATGGAAGAAGAGCCTGTGAGACAATGTGGACTCCCTCCAGTATCTTTGGCCCCAAGGGTTCACAGTATTCTGCCATTCTGAAGTCTGCCTTCACGTTTGCCAGCTATACTAACTGTACTACCTCATGTGGGCTTGTGTCACCTCTCCTTTTTCCTGAAGGGAAGACTTTGTATCAGTTGTTTACTTTGCAGCCTTAGGTCTCTTATGGAATCACATAAAGTCTTAAATTTGAAGCTAGTTTTGTTCTCTTTTTGCTATAGGGATAAAAGAAATACTTTTTCGAGGTCTCTACATCTTGAGGCAAAAGTCTTTATGTTTTTTAAAACACCAATTTCAAGATATATTCTGTTAAGCCAAGTGGTAGCGTGTTTATTCTGACCTTTGCACATAAATGATTTAACCTGGAAATACATGATAGTGTGAAGATTACTTGAGAGCTCCCAAGGCACTCTGCAAAATTCAGTTGTCTAGAGAATGTACTGTATTTTGTAGGATTTGGACTTCTATTTGCAGTAAGGAGAGACAACCAAGCAACTTAAGCCTAGATTCTCCTAAAGTATTAGGTAAGTAAGAAAAATAGGCTTGCTAGAAGGAATTCTAGTAAGTTGATTCATAGGTAAAGCTTATTACTTGTTAAGCTACTGGATGGAAAATGCTTTGTGTTTATTATTTATACTCTTTCTACATTCAAACAAGGGAGCATATTCTTGCAGTAAAAAATTATATATACCTGAACTGAGGTAAACCTGGTCTGATGAGAGTATAGAAGTAGGACAAAAATACCTATAGAGGGTGAAATTAAAAACTTTGTAGAAGAAAATGTAGGAAATATATTGTGACCTAGGATGTAGAAGTCTTAAACACCAGCCCTTACCCCTACCCAGCGTGAACCAGAATGCAGAAAATAGATGAATTTTACTATATCAAAATTATGGATTTATTTAAAAGAGACAATACAGACAAATATAATAGACATGGTAGTTTGGACGAGGATATTTATAAAGTCTAAAACTGACAGGGGACTCATCTTTTTAGACTATGCAGGGAAGTCCTACAAATCAACAGAGAACAATCAGGATGTCAGTTAATCCTTTGTATAACAAATTGCCCCAAAATGTAGTGACTTAATAATAAGCACTTATTATCTCTTACAGTCTGTAGGTTAGAAATTTAGAAGTGACTTAGCCCTGTTTATAGGTCAGGGTCTCATGATGTTGCAGTCAGCATGTTGGCCATGGTTGCAGATATTTGAAGGCTTGACTTCAGGTCCTGGAGGATCCACTTCTAAAACAACTGACTCACTTGCCAGATGGCCAGGAATTTGTGCTGACTGGTAGCTATTTTCTCACCGCTCCATAAGTTTCCTTGAATGTTTTGACATGACAGCAGGTTTCTCCCGGAGGAAGTCATCTAAGAGAATAAAGCAGAAACCACAGTATCTTTTATGACCTACTCTGAGAATTTATACACAGTAATTTCCTTAATATCCTGTTGGTTACACAGATCCGCCCTATCCAGTCCTATCCTACACAAATGCTACATGAATGCTGTGAGGCAAGGATCATTGTGAGCCATCTTGTAGATTGACTAAGTCCACAGCCAGGAATTCTAATTTTTTTAAAAAGATAAAATATGTATGAATAGGCAATTTATAGGAGAAACACCCCAAAAGCTAAGAAGTATATATAAGATAAACTTAACAGAGAGATGTTAAAACAAGGTGCTTCATTATACCATTTAGTTGGTAAACATTTGGTTGGAGAATGACAGGCATTCAAAGACATGTGAAGACATTGGAACCAACCTTGTGCACTGCTGGAGTGTAGACCAATATAGCCATTTTAGGAAAGAATCTGGTAGTACCTCATCTAATTAAGAATCTCTCATTCCTGAGTGTATAATCAAAGGAATGGATGCAGAAGACCTTATAGGGATATATTAGACAAACTCAGCTTTCCACCTGTGTTTCTTATGTAGAACACTTCAAGTCACCAAATGTGTAGAGATTTTTACCCACACCAAGCCGTTTTCTGTGATAACAGTTCAGAGTCCTGCAATTTAACTCCATTCTCAATACCTGGAGATAGTACAGACCCACAGGTTAAGAACTTGGTCCCACAAACCTATGCCCACCATACTTCAGATCCCAATATCAAGTGATTGGTCCCCAGCTTATAACTTAAGTCTGATTTAGTTACAAAATTAAAGGTTCCCATGATGTCCTCCTCATATTCAATTAATTTGCAATAAGGGTTCACAGAACTCAGAGAAACACGTTTACTGGTTTATTAAAGGAACAGATGAACAGCCAGATGAAGAAAGAACATAGGGCAAGGTCTGGGAGGGTCTTGAGCACAGGAGCTTTTGTCCTTGAGTTGGGGTGCCTACCCTCCCAGTGTGAATGTGTTTGGCCAACTCAAAGCTCTCTGAATCCTTTACTATTGAGATTTTGTGAAGATGTGTGCACATAGCCATGATCAATCAACTCTATTTCTTGTCTGTCTCCCTTTCCTGGAGGATGAGGTATGGTACTGAAAATTCCAAACTTCTAATCATGGCTTGGTCTTTCTGGTGACCAGCAGCCAACTAGGAACTCACCTAGAATCACCTCAGTAGAACAAAATATGCTCTTAGTGTTCTTATCACTTGTGAATTTCTAGGAGTTTTAGGATCCCTGTTGTCAAGAACTGAGGGCAAGGACCAATCTATTATTATTTTGTAGGGGACAGTTGGGAGGATCCTTTGCTATATTGTTTGTGGTAACAGGAGTTGGAAGCGATCTGGCCATTTTCATTGGTAGGGTTTCAAGGTACTATCCTGCAATTAGATAAACATGATCCAACATGGTTCTTAAATACAGTTCTGAATCAAGAAATTGGGTCTCAATTATTTCCTTTGTAGTTTCTGTTGTTTTCCATTTTCATTTGGTTACCTATTAGACATTACAAACTTAACATGTCTAAACCAAAACTCCCAGATTTATATCCACTACCAAACACCAGCTACCACAACTGAGCTGCTGCCAATAAAAACCCGTTATCTTCTAACAATCTTCCATTTCAGTTAATGTCATTACTACCAATCCAGCTACTAAGAAAATCCTAGGAATCATCTTTGTTCTTTCTGTCCACCCCTACATAGCAATACATGCCCTGTCTCAGTAACAGGTCCTGTCCTCCCTACCTCTACAGTACAGCCTGGTTCCTGGGATTCTTCATATTGAACCAGCAACTCACATGATTCTAATGCAGGAGATTCATGGACCACACTTTGGGAAGCCCTAAGAAATACTTTGTCCTGCTCTTAATTGAGTAAATTTTTCCTTTTTGAAATAATTTTAGGGCTCGAGAGGGAAAAATTAGAAGATATTTATTTGTGCTTTTTAGAATAAAAGTCGTCTTCTTGATTCCATTATTAGTGAATCAACAGGTCTCAAATGATAATACCTTTCCAGATTTATCTCCAATACAGTTGGTAGCATGAAAGTTTAGTAAACAGGAGATAGCTAGGATCTGGGCTCTAGAGTTAGTATTTAATTCCCAGAACTCTTTCTTTAGTTGTGTAAAAACTTAGTTTGCTTGCCTCCAGGCTCCTCACCTATAAGAATAACATTTTCTAGCCATAGGGTTATTAAGAGGATTGAATAAGATAGTACATGTAAAGCACTTAGCACAGTGCTTGACCTTTAATGCCGCAACTAGTATAATAATGATCACTGTTCCTGCCACTCTAAAGCTAGCTTTGAGGTTAGAAGTATCACAGATCCAGCAGAGGGCAGTAGAATAGCACAAGATTTAAGTACTAAAGCATACTGGAGATGCCAGTTACTAAAAATCACTTCTCCCTCTATTTTTTGTTGTAATGGAGGAAGGAAATGGATGATGTTAGTGAACCTCCAATATGTTTAGGATTCTTATCCCTCCATTTACTGAAGAACAGCAATGCATCCAGTTTATTTTGGTTATTAACCCTTTATCAGCCGTGTGGTTTACAAATATTTTGGGTTTTGTTTTTGTAATTATTTGCAGTTTCAATCTCCTAACACCTCTCTTGTCCTTCATATCTATCTTTCTATAATGAGGGAAATGGACTAAAATTATTTTTGTCTTATCAAGGTATAATTGATCAAATGATGATATATTTAAAGTGTACAAAGTGGGGGCACCTGGGTGGCTTAGTTGAGTGTCCAACTGTTGATTTCGGCTCAGGTCTCCATCTCTAGGTGGTGGAATCAGGCTGCATCTGGCTCGGTGCCCACAGGAATCTGTTTGGGATTCTCTCTTTCCTCTCCCTCTGCTCCTACCCCTACTCATGTGCTCGCTTGCACTCAAATAAAATCTTTTTTTAAAAGTATACAAAGTGATGATTTGATATATAAATAAATTGTAAATGGATTCTCACAATTAGTACATGCATCACGCTACATATTTCCCTTTGTGGAAGGTGATGAGAACACTTAAAATTGACTCTCTTACCTAAATTTCAATTATACAATAAAGTATTAGCAATTATAGTCACCACACAATACATCTTGATACGTTATTTATCTTATAACTGAAAGTTAATATGCCTTTTCACCAATCTCTCCCTATTTCCCCCAGCCCCTGGCAACCACCGATTTACTCAAGTTCTATGAGTTTGATTTTTTTTTTTAAGATTCCACATATAAATAATAATGTATGTTGTCTTCTATCTGGCTTATTTCACTTGGTGAAATGCCCTCCAGAGTCATCCATGTTGTTCCAAATAACAAGATTTCCTTCTTTTTGAAGGCTGAATAATATTCTCTCTCTGTGTATGTGTGTGTGTGTGTGTGTGTGTGTGTGTCTTTTACATTTTCTTCATCCATCCTCCTTCAAAGGACAGGTTGTTTCAATATCTTGACTATGAAAAATAATGCTGCAACGACCATGACAGTACAGATATCTCCTTGAGATAATGATGTTTCCTTTAGAATATACCCAGAAATAAGATATATGGATCATATGGTAGTTCTGTTTTTAATTTCTTGAGGAACCTCCATGTTGTTTTCTATAGTACCTGTACCAGTTTACATTCCTACCAACAGTGCACAAGGTTCCTTATCTCTACATCCTGATCAATATTTGTTATCTCTTTTTTATAATAACTGTCATAACAGGTATAAGATGATATTTTATTATGGTTTTGATTTGCATTTCCCTAATGATTAGTGATGTTGAGCATCGTTTCATGTGCCTGCTAGCACTTGGATGTCTTATTTGGGAAAAAAAAATGTCTTTTCAAGTCCTTTTCCCATTTTAAAAATTGGTATATGTGAGGGTTTGGGGCTATTATAGGAGTTCCTCATATAATTTGGATATTAACTCTTTATTGGATATGTGGTTTATAAATATTTTCTCCTATTTCACAGGTTGCCTTTTCCTTTTGCTCATGGTTTTCTTTGCTGTACAGAAAGTTTTTAGTTTGACATAGTCCCACTTGTTTATTTTTGCTTTCGTTGCCTTAGCTTTTGGTGTCAAATCCAAAAAAACATTGCGAGACCAATGTCAAGGACATTACCTACTGTGTTTTCCTCTAGGAGTTGGTTTCAGGTCTTATTACAAGTCTTTAATATATTTTAGTTGACTTTTGTGTATGATATAAGGTAGGGGTCCCAATTTCATTCTTTTGCATGTGTCTATCCAGTTTCCCCAATATCATTTATTGAGCAACTCTGTTTATTCTTGACAGCTTTGTTGAAAATTAATGGACCATGTATGTGTGGGTTTATTTCTGGGCTCTTGATTCTATTCCATTGGTCTGTGTGTTTGATTTTATGCCAATACCATACTATTTTGATTACTATAGTTTTACAATACAGTTTGAAAGTAGGCAATGTGATGTCTCCAGTTTTGTTCTTGCTCAAGATTGCTTTGGCTATTCAAGGTGTTTTTGTACTTTCATATGAATTTCAGAATTGTTTTTTTCTATTTCTGTGAAAAATACTGTTGGAATTTTATATAAGGATTGTATTGAAAATGTGGATTGCCTTTGATAGTATGGACATTTTAACAGTATTCTGTCAATCCATAAAAATAGAATATCTTTCCATTTATTTGTGTCATCTTTAATTTCTTTCATCAATATTTTATAGTTTTTGTGGGTACAGATCTTTTACCCCCTCAGTTAAATTTATTCCTAAATACTTTATTGGTTTTGATGCTATTATAAATGGGATTATTTTATTGATTTCTGTTTTGGATAGTACATTGTTAGTGTATAGAAGCACAACTATTTTTGTGTATTAATTGTATATCCAGAAACTTTAGTAAATTTCTTTATTAGTCTAATAGTTTTCTGATAGAGTCTAGGGTTTTCCATATATAATATTATATCTTCAGACAGAGGAAATTTACTTCTTCCTTTACTATTTCCATGGCTTTTTTCTTTTTCTTGACTGATTACTTTGGCCAGGACTTCCACTACTATGTTGAATAGAACTATTATGTTGGTGCCAGTGGGCCTTCTTGACTTGTTCCTGCTCTTAGAGGAAAAACTTTCAGCTTTTCGCCATTGAGTATGATGTTAGCTGTGGGTTTGTCAGAGAAGACCTTTATTATGCTGAGATGCAGTCCATCTGCACCCAATTTGTTGAGAGTTTTTAATCATAAAAGGATGTTGAATTCTGTCCAATGCTTTTTCTTCATACAGTGGGGTGTTCACATTATTTTTATCCTTCATTTTATTAATGGGTTGTAACATATTTGTTGATTTACATTTGTTGAACCATTCATCAATAAATCTCACTTGATCATGGTGTATGATTCCTTCAATGTACTATTAAATTTGGTTTGTTAATATTTTATTGAAGATTTTTGCACTTATGTTTATCAGAGATATTGACCTGTAATTTTCTTCTGGTGTCTTTGTTTGGCTTTAATATCAGGATATTGTTGGTCTTGGAAAATGAGTTTTGAAGTGATCCTTCTTTTTTTTATTTTTTAGAAGAATGTGAGGATTGGTATTAACTCTTCACATGTTTGGTAGAACTTACCAGTGAAGCCAGATAGTTCCTGAACTTTTCTTTATTGGGAGATGTTTGGTTACTGATTTCATTTCCTTATTCATTATTAGTCTATTCACATTTTCTATTTCTTCAGTCTTGGTAAATTATATGTTTCCAGTAGTTTATTCATTTTTTCTAGTTGATCTAATTTGTTAGCGCAAATTGGTCATAGTAGTTCCCTATAATCCTTAGTATTTCTGTGTTATCAGTTGTAATGTCTTCTTTCATTTGTAATTTTGAGTTTTCCCTGTTTTTTTTCTTAGTGTAGCTAAAGATTTTTCTATTTTGTTTATCCTCTTGGTTTCATTGATCTTTATAATTGTCTTTCTAGTCTCTATTTCTTTTCCTGCTCTGACCTTTATTTTGCCTTCCTTTTGCCAACATTGAGCCTAGTTTATTCTTTTTCTAGTTCTTTGAGGTGTAAAGTTATTATCCATTTGTGATCTTCCTTCTTTAATGCAGCCATGTATCACTATAAACATCCTTCTTATTACTGGTTTTCCTGCATCCCACAGGTTTTGCTATGTTTTGTTTTCATTTTCGTTTCTCTTGAGATGTTTTTACATTTTTTTCTGATTTCCTTTTTGACTCAATAGTTGTTCAAGAGTTGCTTAGTTTTCATGTATTTGTGAATATTCCTGTTTTCTTGCTGTTACTGACCTAGTTTCATTCTATCATCTAATGCGTACATGAGAAAAATCAGGGAAGGCCGTTGTATTAATCTACTTGGGCTGCCATAACAAAACATTGCAGACTGGGTGGCTTAGGCAACAATTTAGTTTCTCGCAGTTCATGATCAAGATAACTGGCAAATTCTGTTTCGTGAGGAGTCTTTTAATGGTTTACAGATAGCTGTCTTCTTGCTGTGTCTTCATATGGCCTTTCCTTTGTGGTGTGCAGGGAGAATGAGTGAGAGAGACTGAGAAATGTCTTCCTCTTAGTTTAAGGGTGTCAGCCCTATTAGATTAAGGCGTCATTGTTACTACTTTTCTTAACCTTTATTGAAAACATCTGTATAAGTCCTGTCTCCAAATATAGTCACATTGGGAGTTAGGGCTTTAACATATGAATTGGAGGAGGAAGGACACAGTTCAGTCCAAATAGGCATTTTTTAGAGATGTAACTCACAATTCCTTTAGCAAATGACAGGAAACAGGTAATTTCTTCACGGGATAAGTGCTAGGGGACACTGAATAAAGCAGAAGTTAGTGTCAGTCTGGGGTGTGGAAGGCTTTTGAAGGACATGAGGCATTCACATTCGTTCATCTGTTTACTTGGGAAAGAGTTGTTGGGTATTTACTGTATGCCTAGCACTATGTTTGGCATTAGCATATAAGATGAACAGGATATGATAAACATCACTGACCATTTCAAGTTGACTGGGGCTTGTGGAAGTGCGCACACTGTAGCCTGGAATCCTGAGCTGGTGAATCATAAATCCTGTTATGTAAACTGGGCCCGTGGTTCAGATTAAGGTTTTGTTTTAGGTTTCCTGTGGTTTTGATGTGGCATGATTAGAAACAACTAGAGATTAGCTCAGAATAGTTTTGCAGAAAATCTGGCTCCCTGAAGTCCTTCCTGACCAGCCTTCCAGCCTCAAAACACAGCAATACACTTCAAAACATTAGGAGGCAGGGAAGGCTCCCAGAAGAATATAGCTCCTTCCCACTTAGGCATGAAAGTGAGTATGGCAGAATGATAATTTAGGCCATTTCAGTGTCAACAAACATTTAAACACCATACAATCTAGACTTTGTAGGGTAAATGTAATCGTCTTACTCTACAAACAAGGGAATGTAAGCCCAGAGAGTTAAGAGGCTTGCCTATCATCACAGTGCTAATAACAGAACTGGAAATAGCATCCTGTCTTGGTGTCAGTTCCTCAAATATGTTGGTATTTATATTTACCACAATGTAAGTACAGATATTGAAAGTAAGATTTCAGAAAATTTCACAGAAGGTTGACATCACCAAAACATCCAAGCTCTTGATCATTGGTTTTTTTCGTGATTGACTCATACTGATTTTACAGAAGTATTGGTTCTGACAAATTGGAAAGAAAAAACTGGTCTTTCATCACAGGTTGTGAAGTGCTGCTCCTCAGTGTGCCATCTCTCAAGTAGTGCCTGGTGGAAAGGGTAGGTTGATATGATCTACACTGGGGGGCAGCCCAAGCTCTGCAAGACTCAGGCATATGCCAGAGAATCTGTACTAAGTCTCTGCCCTACCCTCCATTGATTCCTCTTGCCCTCACCAAATGTCAGCCTCTCCTTAGGGCCTGTCACTGATTCCCTTCTTTTCTTCCTCTGTACTCCCCTTGAGTTCTCATTTATTCCCCCTGGAGTTGCATTATGAGCCTGTCTCAGAAAACTGTTTCCTCCCCAGCACCTTGCTGATTCCAGTTTCTCATTTCAATTGTCCTGCTCCTCCCAGTCAACATACTTCAAGTTTAGGAAGCACAAATTTCTCTCTTCTCCAATCATAGCCCTTTCCAGTTGCATAGATTCAGTTATACTTACCTGCTTCAAGTTCCTCAACTCCTTATCTAATCATTCATCCAAAATCTATTCTGAGTTTTCATTCAAAATATTTCTGGCACCTCCTTCCTCTCCATCCTCACGGCCACTGTGGCAGCTCAGTTCTTTAACGACTACAATGGCCTCCTCACTGGTCTCTGCTTCTGCATGCTCTTTCTTTGAACATATCTTTCACATACTGTAAAATGCTCTTTAGCTGGTAGGACTTTATCCCACTTAAAAACTTTCAGTAACTCTCTTAATAAAATAAATTCCAAACCTTTACACTGATGATGAAGGCCTGTCCAGTTGCCTGGTCCCAGTCCATCTGTCCAGCCTTGTCTCTCCCTCCTCCATCACATACCTTCCTCTCCAGACAACTGGAATTTCCTATTGTGATTTAAGACAGTCCCTGTACTTTCCTATGCTCTGTTCCTGTTCCAGCTGCTTCCTCAGGCTAGCATGATTCTCCCTCACCTCTGCCCATCACATGCCTCTTATCCTTTAAAGACCAGCTCAGATGCTACTCTTTTCTCTCACCATTGTCAGACATGATATTCCTGTCTACAAAACTATGGAATTTTGATTGTATCTCCACTGTGGCACTTAATTTCTTATCATTTTACATTATAGTTCTTTGTGTACATGTAAAATTTTCCCTAGATTATCCATTCCATGGGGGCAGAGTTCTGTATTTTACATGTAACTGGTACTTTGAATAAACAAATCACATGGATTATAATTAAAACATTATTTTTATCCTTCACTATTCCTTCAAACTTTATTTAGTAGCAATAAACCTGCCATGACTCTGAATAAAGGTTTCAGCAGACTCATGGCTGTTCTGATCTTTCTTGATTAATAGATTGTCCTAGAATCATGTTTGCAAACAGTCATGATTCATATCACTAAGCTCGATCTACTGTAGAAAACTAAACCCTCGAATTGACATGAAATTTTCTCTCTTGGTCTTGCTAGAATGGGCACCCCTCTTTCTATTCTCTCCCTGTTCACTTCTTTGCTCATGCTTGAGAGATTTTAATTAATTGCAGTTACCTATTTAAATTCTCAATTGTCTTGCCTTTGGCCATTAGGAGTCTCTTCAAGTTTGTTCCAAATCTTTCTGCTATAACTTAGTAATCTTTTATAGCTCCCTTGCTCTCTTTCTGACAAGATGTTTTAGATTTATTTTGTACATTTCCTGCCCCAGACCCTGAATTAACTGTTTCTCCAACAGGCCCTGGTTTTGAGTTGCTGTTTTTGTTTGCTTTGTTTTGTTTTTAAGTGGGAAATGGTAAGTCGAGACCAGAATTCCGGTATTAGAGATATTCATTGCTACAGGATTGGTCACAGATTTTAGGCTTCTTGGGTAGATAGAGTTTAGAAAGATCTCCCTCCTTCTTTTTCTCCCTTCTGTCTTTTCTTCTCCTCCTCCCCACCCTCCTACCTTTCCTTTTTTTTTTTAGCCAACTATCTCCTAGCTCTGTGTACACACACACACACACACACACACACACTAAAATATTTAATACCTCCATCCAAAATTTAGGAATGCTACAGAGACTTTGACCTCCACATTACACCTGTATCTCCCTTCTTTCACAGAGACTCGTGATTCTCAGAGACATAGGAATTGGTAGAATTAGATTATCCTATAAATACATATTTACTTTATCCTATATTACACACATAATAGTCTTAGATGACAGTATTTTGTTTATTTCAGGAAAACTGTTTATGTTTTTAAGTATTTTTTCTCTTGCTTTGTTTTTTTCTTCACCAAGGAATTAGATCTTTTTTTGTTTTGTTTTGGGGTTTTTTATTTTAATTCCAGTGTAGTTAACATACAGTGATATATTAGTTTCAGATGTGCAATATAATGATTCAACAATTCTATACATTACTCAGTGCTCATCATGGTGAGTGTGCTCTAAATGTCCTTCGCTTATTTTACCCATCCCCCTAACCACCACCTCTCTGGTAACCATCAGTTTGTTCCCTATAATAGTCTGTTTTTCTGTTTGTCTTTTTTTTTCCTTCTGTTTCTTTTGTTTCTTAAATTCCACATATGAGTGAAACCATATGGTATTTGTTTTTCTCTGACCCACTTTTTTTTTTTTTTAAGATTTTACTTATTTATTTGACAGACAGAGATTACAAGTAGGCAAGAGAGGCAGGCAGGGAGAGAGAGGAGGAAGCAGGCTCTCCGCGGAGTAGAAAGCCCAATGTGGGGCTCCATCCCAGGACCCTGGGATCATGACCTGAGCTGAAAGCATAGGCTTTAACCCACTGAATGAATGAATGAATGAATGAAGTCTATTTTGTTCAATATAAGTATTGCTACCTCTGGCTTTCACACTCATTTGCATGAGAAATGTTTATCCCTTCACTTTCAATCTGCAGGTCTTTAGATCTGAAAGGAGTCTCTTGTAGGCAGCATATGGAAGGGTCCTGTTTTTTATATATATTCTGTCACCCTATGACTTTTGATTGGAGCATTTAATCCATTTACCTTCAAAGTAATTATTGACAGATGTGTATTTGTTGCCATTTTGTTACTGTTTTTATGGTTGTACCCTAGTTCTTCTCTGTTACATATTGGATCTTCTTTGCCTACTTTCAGTTGTGTTATTTTCTCACAAATCTTTTTACCTATTGATTTTTTTTTTAATTTAAAAACTTGTCTCAGCTTCACCTTCTATTTCATCAAGGCATTCTGTTGTGCTAATTGCCTCTTGCGTTCTTTCTTGTTAGGTCTTTGTTTTTGAAATATGTTTCGTTATTTTATTTCTAATTATTTTTTGAATTGTCACTTCATTTGAGTTTTTCTGATCTGAATTATGTTGTTCTTTCATGTCTTATGTTATATAATTTCTTTTGGCTCTTTTTGAATATCTTTTCCAAACATGTCTTTCTGTTATGCAATGCTTTCATTGTTTGTGGGGAAGTCTCTTTTCTTATAATTTTGTATGGGATTTGACCTCAATACTTTTCTGTTTCTTAATTAGCTTTTCCAAATTTTTAAAAAGAAGAATGATTCAGTATAGCTTTCCTAACTTCAGAATGCTCTATTTTCTTTCTCTCTTTTATAAAAGTAAAAAATATTGTGGCTTGCTTTTTGAACTCTATTTCCTTTCCCCACCTTTATATGAGCTTTTTTTTTTTAAAGATTTTATTTATTTATTTCACAGAGAGATCACAATAAGCAGAGAGGCAGGCAGAAAAAGAGGGAGAAGCAGACTCCCCGCCCAGCAGAGAGCCCGTTGCGGGGCTTGATCCCAGGACCCTGAGATCACGACCTGAGCCGAAGGCAGAGGCTTAACCCACTGAGCCACCCAGGTGCCCCAAGCTTTTTTTTTTTTTTTCTTCATCTTCATCATCTCCATCCTACTCTGCTCTGATGTCACTCCTAATAGCTACTTCTCAGCATAGGGCCCTGTTGTAGGAGGGAGCATGGGGCCCTATTTTGAGAGTTCATGGGGACTCAACTTCTCTAGTCCTCTAACAACTGGGCTCCTGTGGTTACCTGCTGATGGAGTAGATACAGCCAACCCAGTTTCAGCTGCTCTTTTTCATTTGGCTTGAATAGGCTCCAGTGATTTAGTTCTGTTAGCTATGTGTGGGTTCTCTTATTCTCATATCTGAGAGATGTCTATTGCATCCCTCTTATTCCTCCAGGACAGAGTTGATATCATGTAGATTTATGCCTGTTGGTAGTTTGTCTTCCTCTGTGGTCTGTGGAAAAATTTGTTATCTGGGGTTTTGTTTATGTATTTGTTTTGTGTGGGCATGTATGCATATGTTTTGGTAAATGTTATTTATAAATTTTTGGTTTTGCTGTATAGTTGAACTATTTGTTTTGGCGTGGGAATTTGGAAGCATTCAAAAATATGCTGCTGCCACGCTCAACTTCCCAAAATGGACTATGAACTCCTGAATCATGTTAAGAACATTAAATTTTCCAAAATTTATTCTGTTTCTCTTAATAAATCTCATCCAAAAGGAGGAGATTCCTTTGATTTTTCAGTTATCTCCTTTTTTTAAATTATGTTAAAAAAAACAGTGACTTGTTTTTGAATTCTGTGTCTTTCCTCCACCTTTATGTAAATATTTTCTTATATATAAACATTATCTTTACATAGATATCCTCTGGTTTTTATCCTCTCTTCCTCCATTTCTGCCTTCCTTTCTCTCCCTCTTAAACCAAAACAAAAACTAATAAAAGGATTGTGCTTTGTAGTTATTGATTTATATCCAAGAAGAATTGCTGAGGATGGTGTCTGAGCCTTACCTATATCCCTCACCCTCACTGCTTTGGTGAATACTGCCCAACTTCCAATTGTTGGCACCTATACTCCTTTGCTTACAGGCTTTCCCTGACCATCAGAGTGTGCTTGGTTTACCTGGGCAGCAGGCTAGAAATGCCAGTGCCCCTCTTGGGAGCAGTCTTCAACTAATGACTGATGAGAGCAGATGTATATAATAGAAAAATGACCCACTCAAAGATGTCCACATCTCAATCCCCTACAAATATGTTACCTTACCTGGCAAAAGTTATTCTGTAGGTGTGACTAAATTCGTGATCTTTAGAAGGAAGATTATCTTGGATTATCCATGTGGGTGCAGTCTTATGAGTCCTTAAAACTAAAAGAAGGAAGTCACAGTCAGAGAGCAATTTGAAGATGGCTTTAAAATGGAGGAAGGGGACACCAGCCAAGGGATGCAAGTGGTGTCTAGAAGCTGAAATGGTTCTCTGGAGTCTCCAGGTGCAACCCTGCTGTCATCCTGATTTCAGCCTACTATGACCCATTTTGCACTTCTGACCTTCAGAACTGTAAAATAATAAATTTGTGTTCTTTTAAGCCACCAGGTTTTTTATAGGAGCAATAAGAATCTAATAAGGTGCGGCTGCCTTCGGCTCAGGTCATGATCCCAGCGTCCTGGGATCGAGTCCCACATCGGGCTCCTTGCTGGGCAGGGAGCCTGCTTCTCCCTCTGCCTGCCACTCTGTCTGCCTGTGCTTGCTCTCTCTCTCTCCCTCTCTCTCTGACAAATAAATAAATTTTTTAAAAAAATTTTAAAAAAAAGAAGAATCTAATAAGATGGTTAAATGCCCCCAGCTTCTTCAGTCCTTGAGTGGGATGACCCTGAGGCATCTTTCAGTATTGATTCTCAGGGTTCCCAGAGGTGAGGATTAAGTACCTTCTTCACAGCAGTAACTTGCTAGAAAACAAACCACTTATTAGTTTCCTCCTTTTCCCTGTCTTCTTCACTCCCCTATATTGGGAACACCTCCAAATAAACTGTTTGTGCCTGAGTCCTCAAATTGAGTTTTGCTTCAGGGAGAACACAATCTAAAATGGAACTTGAAATGGCTTTGGTGAGAGACTGATATAGGTACTTGTTCAAATTTTTCAAGTTTGAATCAAAGCAGAAGAGAATTTTTTATATTTATCACAAATTTTCCTCATTTCCTTGGGAAGTGGGATGAAAGCCTGAAATTCCTCAGGTGGTCACAAAGCATAGTCCCTATCTTTGTTACAGAGCTTTTTGTTTTGTTTTTGTTTTGTTTTTTTGGACATGATCATTGTGTGGTTCTTCAGTACTTAGTGTAAAACCTTGCATTCTAAGTCTCCAGATCTGATTTCTAGGTCCTCCGCTGCCCGCAGGAATATGAATTTGAGGAGGAAGTTTGAGGCAGATACTGCAGATTGGTTCATTCTGCACCAGAGTTTTTCAACCTTGGCACCATTGACATTTTGGCCTGGATAATTCTTTGTTGTGAGTTCTGTCCCGTGCATTGTAGGATGCTGAATAGCATCTCTGGCCTCTATCCACTAGATGCTACTATTACCCCCACCCCAGTTGTGACAACCAAAAAAGTATCCAGACATTGTCAGATGTCCCGAAGAGTCCAAAGTAATCCTTGGTGAGAACCATTCCTCTATATAAATCCAACTCCTTTGTATCTTGCCTTCCAGTACTCTGGAGACAGGCAAGCTGAGGGCAACATTCCCCAGACCCTCTTATAGTTAGGATTCTGTGTGTCACACTTGGAACAGGGAAATGAACATCACAAAGCAGCGGGCATGTGACTTTTCTGACAAGCACCATCATGGACGTATTTGTTTTATTTTGTTTCTAGAACAGTAGTGGGAAGGATTCAGTCTCTGGCTTCACAGATACTGACTACAGGACAGCAGTGTGATTTTGTTATAACAACCCTATTGGATAAATAGATACGTCCTTTTGGTATTTCTTCTCACTACATAATACCTAAGTTGGTTTTCTGGTGCTTCAAGAAATTTGAAATGAATCCTTTTTTGATTAAACTAGCTGTAAACAATTCTATTATCTGAAATATAGTCATTTCTATCAGGACAGTGGACAGAGTGTCACAACCAAACTGTAGCTTTGGCTATAAAAAGGAACTAAGGAGAAAGATTCCAAGGATTTAGATTTTGTAGACCGGAGAGCTTGTGAACCAAGTTGTACGTCAAACAATCCTTGTATGGCAGAACCCATCCTAACTCTGCCTGTGACATTAACCAAAAAGTTAGGAAAAATTCAAAATATTAGTGAAAGTGTGCTGATTCCTGTTTTTTCAGCAAAATCCTGCAAGATATGGATCAACTCAAGGTGGAAGTGGAAGGAAATAGCACTTGGCTAAGAGAGGCCATGGGCTTGTGGCCTGTAATCTAAGTAGACTAAACCTTCAGTAATTTGGAAACTTGCAGAGTTAAAAAAAATTTCACCTGTGACATTTACCCAAGGGAATTGAAAACTTATGCTCACACAAACCTGCACAAAGATACTTATAGCAGCTTAATTCATCATTGTGGAAATTTGGAAGTAGCCAAGATGTCCTTCAGTAGGTGAATGGATACACAAATGGGTATATCCAGACAATGGAATATTATTTGGCATTAAAAAGGAAATGAGCGGGGTGCCTGGGTGGTTCTGTGGATTAAGCTTCTGCCTTTGGCTCAGGTCATGGTCTCTCATTACTTTTCTATTGCCACTGTAACAAACACAAATCCAGATTTATTCTCTTACAGTTCCAGAGATCAGAAGTCCAAAATGAGTCTTACAAGGTTAAAATCAAAATATCAGCAAAGCCAATTCTTTCTGATGGCTCCAGGGGAGAATCCCTTCCTTGTCTCTTGCAGCTTCTAGAGATAGCTGACATTTCTTGGCTTCTGGTCACATATTCTTAGTCTCTGCTTCTGTTGTCACGTTGCCTTCTCCATCTCTGACTCCCATATCTCTCTAAGGATCGTTATAATTACATCAAGCTCACGGGGATAACCCAGGATAATCTCTCCATCTTGAGATCCTTAAATGTGCAAAGTAACTTTCACCATTTAACATAGCAGAGGGTCCAGGGTTCCAGACTTTAGGAGGTGAACACTTTTGGGAAGCTGTTTTTCAGCCTACCACAGTCACCTACACGTTTTGATTTAGAAATCATTCAGGAGAGGTTTTTTATCATTTAAAGGCAACAGAAATTATTAGATATGGTTACTTTTAAAAAGGCAAGTTCTATAAGTCAAAAGTTGCTATTAAAATGTTAAAAGGCGAAAACAGACTATCTACCTAAAATATAACAGGCAATGTGACAAGAGTTTAATACAGTCAATATATGCATTATTAAATTAAAAAATAGTTTTAAAAAAGCCACTAACTTTAATATCTTGATAATCGAGCAGTTAATTGCACATGAGTGACAACTCACATATGATAAAACACCCCAAAATCTGTTCATTCTCATTAAATATGAAGCCCCAGAATAAATTAAATGTTGTACTTTAAAAATATGATGATCATAATAAGACATTTCTAATGGTAAGGGTGCAGTTAACCTAGATCTAGATAACTCATAAATTGTCTTTAGGAATGTATGTTGGTCTTTGAAGTTATGTAGCACTACATATAAAGAATACAAAAAAAATGTATCTTCAACCCAGTAATTCCACTTTGGGGAAATCATCCAAAATGCAGCAGAGCAAAAGTGTTCATCTTTATATGAAAAAATTGGAGAAAACTAAATGTCCTATAATAGGAAAATGGCTAAATAGTCTTATAAGATGGCATATTATTCAGCTATTTAAATATATGTTACTAGAGTGTATTTTTTTTCTAAATCATTTGGAGAAATGCCCATGACAAGGGCAGAAAGAGCAATCTTGCCAGGCAGCTGAGCAGCAGCTGAGCTAAAAATCTGCGTCAGGCTCAGGAGAACGTGCCTCCCTGGGCTTTCAAACCATTACGTTGGACAATTGACCCTTGAACAACATGAGTTTGAACTGAGCAGGTCCACTTACATGTGTTTTTTTTTTCCCCAATAAATATATTGGAAAACGTTTTGGGAGATTTGCGACAATTTGAAAAAACTCGCAGATGAGCCGCATATTGTAGAACTATCCAAAAAATTAAGAAAAAGGTATGTCATGAACACATAGCTGCTAGTCTAGTTTATTATTTACTACTATAAGATATACACAGATCTATTACATAAAGTTAAAACTTATCAAAACTCACAAACACTTAACTGGCTGGACATGGTGCCAAGCACTGCTGAGAGAAATGTAAACAACCATAAAGACATAGTATTACATGGTAACTGAATAAAATATACTACAGTACATACTGTGGTGCTGCACTAATTTCCTAGCCACCTTCTGTTGCTATTGCAGTGAGTGTTGGGAATATCCACTTAAAATGCCCTGTGAGGCTAGTCATCTCTGTGTGAACAGTTCCTCTCTCCAGCAAATTAATATTGCAGTAAAAAAATGGTCTCTGCTGGCTCTCACTATGAATAGTTAAGTTTTGGGAGCATCCAAAGATATATTCAGATTTTCAACTGTGTGGGGGGTTGAAACCCCTAACCCCTATGTTGTTCAAGGGTCAACTATATAGTTATTTGGGTTTATTAACACCAAATCTAATCAATATTAAAGGGATAAACGACCAAAGGTAGTCATTATGAATACTGCACTTTAGGACCAGTTGGTGAATGGCACCTAGTTTACTGCCCGGAGCCCTCAAGTATTCCCTGCTTCTGCCCTGACTTCCTGCAACCCTTCCTAGGGACCTCTCATTCTGGCTGTCCTAATTACTGAGCAACTGCAATGACTGGTGCAGTTGGGGCCTCCAGAAAGCTGTCCCAGCTCTGCAACCAGCATTTGATCTGACTGGTACCATACTGGTTATGGAGTGTGTATATATTTCATTTCAGGACAAACTTCTCCCGAATGTATTTCTTTGTACTTACTCCAAAATAAAGCTAACTCCATTGTGTTTTGCTTCAAATTACTGTTTACGTCATCTACATGGGTTTTTTTTATTCCCCTCCAAAAGCCATATGAATAAGGAGGGGACTCTGCCTCTAAGACAAGTGTGAGTTTTGTGCAGTGCAGTGCTGTAAAAGCTTTTCGCTTTTTGGGGGTCCAATTCCCCAGTGCTCTTAGCTACTTTCACTGTTATAGTTGAAAGAATGTGAATTTTCCACATTTCTGTCTCTTTTCTATGCCTGTGTTTTCACTGTTTTCTCCATCAATTTGGCTTATCTTTACAGTTTCTCCCAAATTAACTAACTTAATTGTGCTATTTTTGCTAAGTAGCTTTCATGCCTTCCTACCTTGTACAGAATGTGTTAGACTGGCTTCTCCAAATGTGGGCTCCAAAATGGGATGGAAAAATGTAAGGATTAGATTAGGGGAGATGCCTATGAGAAAAAATGGGGAGGTATGAGAGAAAAATGCATTTGTCAGGATCCTAATTTTGTGCCAGGCACTGTGGTATGTGGTTTCATGTATGCCCACTTCAAATATATAGTATTATTTAAGTCCCTTATTGGATACTCATAACGACCTTTCAGGTAGGTGTGTTACAGACTAACAGGATTCAAGGAGGTATTAGATTCAAAGTGGGATAACTTGTCTAAGGTCACACATCTAGTAAAGGATAGATCCAGAATACATTCCAAGTCTGCCAGTAGGGAAGTAAGGGGAGAAGGGCATTCTTGGACATTCTCTGTACATACATTTTTATTTATTTTTTCCCCAGAGCATCTTTAGTTTTCCAAGTTTGGCAGTTGAGGGTATTTTATATCATGCTTTGGGTCAACCGTATCCACCTCACAGTACCAGACCAATCCTCTCCTGAAGGGACACTTCAAGGAGTAAAGGGGAAGGGCTCAATACCAAGTTGGTCTCTTTCCCTATCTTGGGGTGTGGGGCCAATGGCTGATCCTTTTCTGTATTTCAGTTTCAGGGAGTGTCCTGTCTAGCCGTCTAGCCTTGATGTGACAGCACCACAGCTTTGATCCCTTCCAGTCTTTCGGATGTTTAAAGCACTTTCCCAATGTGGCCCTTCTTCACATTTCTTGCCCTTCTAAGACTTCTAATTCTTTCTGCCCTTAACTTCTGAGGCTTCCCTGCATGGCTGATCCATCCTTGTGAATTTAGAGGGAATTCAGACCATCTTTAATCTGCTACATTTCTTTGCTAACCAAAGTTCTGTCACCACACTTGTTCAAAGTCTCAGTCTCCATGCAACAATGACTCCCATTAACAAATAAACATATTCAAATTGTTCCGCCATCATTATTTCTTGGCTTATGAACGTAGGGCTTCCTGGTATCCATCTTGTCCAAATTAAAGCCCATCTTTGGTTCAAGAATAATTATAGATGTAATTTACTGATCACTTTGCATACATTATCTCAATTCACCAACATAACAGATAGATGTTATTACCATCTGTGTTCTAGAGGACAGGAAATTGAGATGTGGAATAGATTTGGCTCTCTGGAAGCAGGCATTGGGATAGATTAGCAGTCAATACCTGTGAAAGTAAGGAGGCAGAGCATGATTGCCCAGAGGCAGAAGTCAAACTGTGATATAGGCCTGACATAACCTTGGCTGACAACCTGAAGCTCTGGGTCAAGTATTGCCCATCAGCATCCCATGGGAGCCCCAAATGGCCAGCCTTTTTTACATTTTACTTGTTCCATCATTGGAGCAAGTAACTGACTGGATGCAGGTAGTCATGAAAAAGCACGACCTTGGATTGGTGAGTCTTAACCTGGCTGGTCACTAAAGAAGTTTACTACCTGGAAGCTGTCTGCCAACTGCATTCCCCACAGCCAAGAGCAAATCTGTCCTTGAAGGGTCACCCAAGTGGTACAACTCTATGTCTACTACACACTAAGAATCCAGGAATTTATTAAAGATTCCACAGCTAATAAGTGGCAATGATTTGGTAGCAAGTCTTTTGTGACTCAAAATCCATGTCTCTTAGCAATTCATATTTGGTTTCCAAATATTCATTCAAATCAGCTATCAGAATCACTTTGGGAGATTTTCTTTAAAATAGGGATATGTGACCTCAATCCTGTGAGATTCTCATTCAATGGACATAGATGGGATCCGGGAATCCCACCCAGTGCTTAAAAAGTGCTCAGACTGATTCTAAAGTACAATGATATTTGATAACCATTGCTATCAAGAACATTGATGAGGGGGCGCCTGGGTGGCTCAGTGGGTTAAAGCCTCCTTCAGCTCAGGTTATGATCCCGGGGTCCTGAGATGGAGCCCCGTGTCAGGCTCTCTGCTCAGCGGGGAGCCTGCTCCCTCCTCTCTCTGCCTGCCTCTCTGCCTAGTTGTGATCTCTGTCAAATAAATAAAATCTTTAAAAAAAAAAAAAAAAGAACATTGATGAGGAGAGGACACCAAGCAGAAGAATGAAAAAAGTTTTAAATGCTGGACTACACTTGCGGCAGAAGCTATGAAATGTTTCTTGGGATGCTAAAATTTTTAAAACCAAGATTCATCCCTCTGGGCTGATGTTGTCTAATATCAGTAGTAAGTTCTCTCTAGGGTCCTGCGTCTGTTTTGTGTTTGCTGTTTCTCTGACCACCGCGCCTCCCCCCACCCCCCACAATGTAAAAATATTGGAGAAAGTACAGCTGCTTCATGATTCATGAAAGCAACTGAATCTGTAAGTGAACTGAAGAATTTGCCCTGTATGTAGCTCCTAAGATGTTTGGAAATGAATTTTAAGAAATCCACTTCTACTTTGCTTTTTGTCTTTCATGATAAAATTGGAGATAGATTCATATTTTTAAAACTATTCCTAAAATACAAAGGAATCACTTTTTAAAATGTAGTAAATTCTTTAAAAATGTAGTAGATTCTTTAAGTTTGTATGTTTTAATGAAAAAGTACAAATTTTTAATCAAACAGTACATGATTATAATGGGACAAGGTTCAGAATAGAAAGGTAATTGCTAGATGAGGTAGAAATTTAAAGCAAAATTGACTTGTAGCTGAGCTAACAAACTTTGGAGCCAGGCTTCTTTCAAAAAAATTTTTTTTTAATTAGAATGAAGACGGGAGTCAGATTCTGAGGGAAGGTTCTGTCTACAGCAGGCCTTTCAGGACTCCAGCTGTGGAGGAATAAAGAGCTAGTCATGCTGATAAAAGTAAAGAAATAGATATCTTAAAAAATACACTAGGTGTTACTTACATAAGGCTTTTTCCAAATTTTATCTCATTAGCATCGGCTTTTTTATATAAAAGAAATCCTTAAAATAGTAGATCAAAAGTTTTTATGCTGAAACAAGCAAAGTGTATATGATTTGTCTCTGGTTTGGGACAATAGCCTGAGATCCAGGGCTACGGTTTATGACTTTTGACTTCTGGGACCATTTTAAATAGATAATGAGCCTTGCCTCAGCTGCCACAGGAAGTTTGCATTCCACCTTGAGCACGGGAAAGAAAGTTGTGTAAATGCTGGGTAAATATTTCACAGGATGTTTACTCCGGTAAGTAATGGATGTTCTAAGACAGGTATAGTCACTCTGTGTTAAACTGTGGTGGTTGAAATACATGAATATTTCAGTTCCAACACTAAAGACAGATACGGGGAAATTATAGCACTTGTTCACTGAGCTTTTTTTTTTCTTAATTCAATTTTATTTTTTCAGTGTTCCAAGATTCATTGTTTATGCACCAAACCCAGTGTTCCATGCAATACGTGCCCTCCATAATACCCACCACCAGGCTCACCCAACCCTCAACCCCCTCCCTTACACTGAGCTCTTTAAAATCATTCATCTTGGGGCCTCCAACCATCACACAACGTCTGTCTGAATCAATAAATACAATGATAACTTTTTTTTAAACTTAGGTACTTGAAACCATTGAAGTTTGGCCTTGGAAGAAAATCACTAGCCTCCAGGAGAAGCTGATTACAAAATCAGCTTTTGTCAATGACCACAGATGTCACAAATCTAGATTTCTCATTTGGAATCTCAAATAAGTGAATTTAATTAGCTCTTATAATTAGAAGCACAGAGGTGCCTGGGTGGCTCAGTCAAGTGTCTGCTTTGGCTCACGTCATGATCCCAGAGTCCCAGAATTGAACCCCAGGTTGGGCTTCCTGCTTGGCAGGGACTCTGCTTCTCCCACTGCCCCTCACCCACTCATGTTTGCTCTCTCTCACTCTTTCTCTCAAATAAATAAAATCTTATATATATGTGCAAGCGTGCGTGCATGCGTGTGTGTGTGTATACATATATACGAATGTATGTAGTTATATATGCATGTATAATTAGAAGCACAGCTAATTTTTACAAGTGGCCTTTGAGAAAATAGTCCCACCTTAAGCCTAGACTATGTGATCTTGAACTTTTCCATTTCTTCCTTTTGTTGCTTCTTTTCTGTTTCATCCATATAATAACCACATGAAAAATGTTGAAAATGAAAGTTTCCTTTAATTGATATTCAAGATCTTATTTAGCTCGGAACTTTATTATTTAGAGGGAGAAATGTAGCTAATATTAACAATGGTCTTGTTCCATTGATATTTATCTACAGATTCTAGACACCTGCCCTTCCCTCATCTGTTGAGGAAGTGCTTCCTGTCACTCATATTCTCCATAACCTCAAATAAATCACTGGTACAATCACAATAAGCATTCTCATCTTGCCATGACATGGTGTTTAGGAAGAAAAAAATCTAAAACTTTCTACATAAAAGAAGTTTCATAATCTCAAGCTATGAAAAGGGAGGAAAGGCATACTTACCATAGGTACTTTTTACCATGAATTCCCTGACCTTAATTTGATTAAAATCTCAACCTAAAGATTGCAACAATATAGATTTCTTTAGAGTTTGATTTTTCATGTTACTCAGCTCTGAATGAGAAAAACCTCAATGTGGGGCAAAAAGGGTGGTAAAGCGGAAGGAGAAGTTAGGGACTGAGCTGCTTTGCAGATCAGTGTTTGAAAGTGAACAGCCGATTTGGCAAGAAGCAAAAACCACAGAATAGAGTATCACATCGTCTTTCTGTTCACTTTGTTTCACAAACGATTCAGGTTCTTCCTACTGTCTTCTGCCACCTCCTTGCTTTTCTCTACTTACTTCACAGATGTCGCTGAGGTAGGTAACCTGGTCCAATCCTGAAGAATTCAAGGGCAGAAAAGAAGTCTACTTGTGAAGTTTTCTTGTCCCTGATATGTGCAGGAAATGAAGACATTGCCTGGCATGCCTGGAATTGGGAAATTGTGCTCAGTATTATTCCTAATCCCACATCTGGGCATCTGGAGTATCAACGGTAAGTCACCAACATAGATAATCTCTTGTTTTATTTCCCAGGGGTGGAGGGAATGTTTTCACTTGCGGTGTTAGTAGGATGTGTTCTTTTATGTCAAGCAGATAATGGTGGATGAAACCATGTAGTGAGATTTGCTCACTGAGCACATTCTAGAACATCAACCAAACAAGAACATGGTTTTCAAGTCATGGCTTGGCTGATTTTCTTTAAAAAATGTTCTGATGGTAAGGAAAGAATTGGGCGGATGTTATAAATAAGGTACAAATGTATCACAACTTCTAGCGAAAATGCTCTGGATGCCATCCTGATGATTGAATAGCTTGTCTTTTTGAGACAGAGGCAAGCAGAGTGCTGTTGTGTTCAACTGGATGGGTGTTGGATAACTGGGATTGTACCTGTCTCTGTGGCTACTACTGAGTAATGTCAACAAACAGAGTTGCCCTTTTTGCCTTGATAGGGTGTGTGCCTGGAGAACACCATGTAAGCAAATGCTCAGAGATCAAGAATCGGAGGATTCTGTTGTTGTTCCTATTAGGCTGAAAGAGAATGGTTCCTACTTGGGTGTCATGTGGCATAGAAAACAGCTTGAAGTCTGCATGATATGTGGCCATCTCCACAAAGATTTTATGAGGGCAAAAAAGCAATTACTTTCTTCTAGTGAGTTCATTTGCTCCCATACATGGACACAGGGGCCCGTATATTGGAAAGATTATATAGCAGAAGTTTCTGATTTTCTCAGGTCTGATTTCAAATCTCCTGCCTGCTTATCCCCACAAACACACATACTCTTATCGGTTTGTGTGCTGTGGTTTTAAATCAGAAAATACGGTGACTGAAATCGTCCTGAATGTCATCATAAATTCTGGAACTGCTTGGTTTGGAACTTGTCTTCATGATGCTAGGATGGCACACGACCAGGTGCAGAATAAAAATTCCCAGGAACCTAAGCATTCTTTATGTGTGTGAGTAATTTGGTATTATGTTGGTGAGGTGCTTAGATGGCTGGCTGGGTTTTTCATTTTCCATCAGACACCTAAAATCACACAGCCATAACTGGAATCATGTATTAAATAGAATTCATACCAATTTGAAGAGCACATAAACTCTCCTGTGTGAAATGGAGGAAAAGAATGTTCAGTGCTGGGATGCCTGGGTGGCTCAGTTGGTTAAGTGTCTACCTTCAGCTGAGGTCATGATCCCACCATCCTGGGACTGAGCCCCATATCGGGGTGTGTGTGTGTGTGTGTGTGTGTGTGTGTGTGTGTGTTGGGGTGGGGGGGTTAGGACTGGCTCTGCCACTTACTGTGTGATCTTGGTCAAGTTTCTTATCCTCTCTTATCCTTAGTCTCCTCATTTGTAAGACAGAGATAATGATTGTACCTAAAATATGGGCCTATGGTGAAGACTATAAATACAATAATATGGATGAAGTATCAGGTATAACAAGTCCACATAATAAAAGCTGATAAATGTTAATGGTGTTTTTGCTAATATTATTTTCACCAAGCACTCCCCCCCAAAATTCAGTTAGATGGGAAATAAGTGTTGATATTATCGTTAAAATGGCTGAGCTTTTAAAGCTAAAAAAATGAATAAATAAAATACCCAATATATTTGACCCCAACTACAGAGAATCAAATTATTTGGAGAATGAAATGGAAAGCCTCAGACAAAGTACCAACCAGGTCTACTGTAAAGCAGTTGGTAGATTGAAGCATTACTTGCATTAAATTTAAGATATATGCCTTTGGCTCGGGTCATGGTCCCAGGGTCCTGGGATCGAGCCCCGCATCAGCTCTCTGCTCAGCAGGGAGCCTGCTTCCCTTCCTCTCTCTCTGCCTGCCTCTCCGCCTGCTTGTGATCTCTCTCTGTCAAATGGATAAATAAAATCTTAAAAAAAATTTAAGATATAGGTTGAGATAAATGTTTGGTGAGAATTGTTCTCCCAGACAGAGCTGATGACTCCATTCCTTAAAATCACATTAATTTTAACCTATTCATCTTGGTGATTTCCTGTGATTTACTAGATTACTGAATTCTTTACATTGGCCCAGTTTCAGATTCTTAAATTTTTATTTTTTTTAATTTATAATTTAATTTTTCTTTAATTTTTATGGATTTCTTTCCTTCTACTTAAAAACAATGTGAAATCTGTGTGCCTCTTCCCAGGAATGAGGCTGCATCTATCATAAGGTTGGAAAAAATGTTATGTTCCCTATAAACTTCTTGTTTAGGGTCCTTCTTTATAATAAAATTATGCTTGGTTGCTTTTTGTGTTTCTCAAAAAAAAAATTAGAGAGAGCTCTGCTCCTTGGTATCTGACTGTGATTTTTATTTTTGTCCTGGTGAAAGGAATAAAGGTGTCAGCACCTTCCTTCCTGTACAGATGGGCAGATTATACTGGAAAGAACTAGGCTGAAAGTGGAGATGCATCACCAGGGAGCAGGTCCCAGCTGCAAGTCTTTGGACCATTTGTTCAGTTGAGGATCAACCAAGGATTCCGTTCTTCAAGCAGGCAGGAGTACAGCAGTTAGTGTCTGGGTACAAGTTGGCACTAAATATGATCTGACATGAAGGCAGTAGGAAATCTTTGACTGACCGCTACTTATTATGATTTAAAAACAAAACAAAACAAAACAAAACAAACTAATCTTGTACCAATGGCCACTTATGGTTTGGCTCCATCAAGAACACAGTAGTTCGGTCTGAGTCTACATTTGGCTCTTGTATGTGTTCTGTTTCTTCTTCATTGTGATAGTGCAAGCAGATAGTGCCTTGTGTGCTGGAGGTAGAACTCCTTCTTCTGCCAAATGTCTGTGTATTGTTATTACAAAAATGCCTGCCACAAAATAGGAATACCTTTTACGTAAATGTCTAGGAAAATATTCCACAGCTAAAGGACTTCCTGGATTAAGGCATGAAAAGATTAACCTGTGTGCTGATAAGAGCCTTGAATTGATTTTCCTAACCATGAGAAGCTCTTTAATTAATTGTTGCTTCCTCTGTCCCACTACCAAAATTTCCTCTGATGTCGTGTTGAAGTCAAATTCTGGTTATCTTGATTAGTTAGGGCATTCCTACTTAGTTTTCATTGTGAGTTTCAACTTTAAAGTTCCAAATTATTGAAGGAAAAATGTTCACAGGCATTCATAATCAGGTTGCCAAATTAAATCAATCTTTTACTGTGTTTCTTGGAAAGGTTAGGATCAGGAACTCGAGATCCAGACTGCCTGGATTACTGTCGCATCTCTGCCACTTACTGTAACTTTCTGGTTCTGTTTCCCCATCTAAACAGTAGGGGACAACAATGACACTGATCTTGTGGGGTTCCTGTAGTAAGTGAACTAATTCTATACAACACTTAGAACACATTAATTTTAACCTTTATAGCTTGAGGATTTCCTATGATTTACTTGATGCATCATTAAGTGGTGTGTAACCTTAGCTAATGTTTTTTTTTTTTCTTTCAGTCCAAAATTTAATTAGCTTGATAGTTTCCTTCAAGGAGGATTGGGAGGCTATCTCTCATTTGGGGTTGAGAAAAGTTGTCTATAAATAGCTCTTGATATCATTATCTACAACCATCCACAGTTACCAAGAAATAACAAGACTTTGGTTGTCATGTGACTTCAGTGATACTGTCTTTGTGAGCTCTTCTGTCATATGCAGTTTGCTTCACTTTTCTAATAGTCACCATTCCATTACCTCAAAATAAGCTCATTCTTATCCACCTATCCTTTCGTGGTCATGGCCTCTGATTTACACGCTTACCTCTACGGAAGCAATTACTAAGAGCCTGTGCGTGCATGTGCAGGGGTATCATTCTCAAATGCTCAAAATCTAAACTTATCTAATTTGAGGTGCACTTTGAACAGAGTCCACGAGAGTCTTGGGAACGGTGATCTGGGTCAGTCATAGGGAAACCCCAGGTTTAGCTGGTAGAGCTAACTTCTCTTTTTCTCCTTCCTGTTAGCCATATTTATCTTGTGAACACAACATGGAACTCACATATGTCATAAACAGCTCATTGTCCAGAAGCCATTATAAGGCAGGCTGGGGCACTTAGGTCCTAGCTGGGTAGTTGTGGCCCTATTTAATTTTTTTTCTACCATTTAGAAGAGGAGAATTAATATTGGGGGACAGTTGGCAGTTTCTGCTCACGTGAATATTGTTTAGTATCTCCTCCAGCTTTGAAAACTCCAGTGAATCTCAGTGTGATCTCTGTGGTAGAGTGCATTAAGAAGAGGAGGAAGTACCTGGGAAAGAAGTAGAGGTGGACTTTCTCTGTGTCTTCACAGCAACACAGAACCTATGCTTACCCTGAGCAGCCCAAGTAACCATAATCACTGAAGGCAGTATTTAGAAATCCTTATGTTGATTTCTGATACAATGACAAAGGCTCTCTTTGATGCTGCTGGCCATGGCTTCTAAGCTATGATGTAGGCTTTTTCTGTGCTGCTCTTCTCCCAGAAGCCACTGTGATCAAGGTGGAGGGCTTAGCATTTCTGAACCATAGGGTCTCCCAATAGCAGGCAGTCAAAGTCTTCTGGAGCTGTTGTCTAAATTGTCAATATGAGTCATCATTCTTTAGGGCTCACTAAACTGGCCAAAAACGTTTGCTATTCCATAGAGAGAATTGTAGAATTGGCTAACAAACACTCCACTAGATTCTCATTCTTGTCAAATGAGGTGGGCAGAATGAAATACATGTGAATTAATTTCTCTGCAGAAATGAAATACATGTGAATCCTTTGGCTGGACAAAGTCAGTGATCAGTAGGGTAGAACCATAAAGGGACATTTGTCACTTGGTAGAGATGTAATGGAGAAGTACTAAAAGAAATCTTGGAAAAGTATCCAGAGACAAAGGTATTTTACTTCCCACTTTTGACCAAGGCTGGCCTTGCTGGTTAGTGTAATTCTTTTTTTTTTAACTTTTTAATTTTTATTATTATTATTATCTTTTTTTTGAGGGGTTAGGGCAGAGAGAGAAAAAGAGAATCTTATGCAACTCCATGTCCAGTGCAAAGCCCAACACAGGGCTCAATCTCATGACCCTTAGATCATGACCGGAGCCAAAATTGAGAGTCAGATACTTAACTGACTGAGCTACCCAGGCACCCTTGGTTAGTATAATTTTGTAAGATTTCATCTCTCATATATAAAAGGACATTTTTCTATGGGCTAAACTGCCTTTTCTGTATCTATTATATTTGTTTGCCCAATCTATATGCCAGTCATTATGCATCACTGCTGATCCTTGACTCAGCTGGAAATAACTGCTCGGAGCAGAGGCATTTGGGGCAGAACTTCTGGTCACCATTTTGTCTCTGCCACCTGCAGGCTTTGCTCAACTACTGCGTCACTTCCCTAAATTCATCCTAAGAAAGAATAATACCTGGTATTTTTTTTATTGTCTATTACGAGCCAAGCATAATGCTAAGAACTCTTCCTATGTGTTCTCATTTACTTCCACAACTACCCTGGCATATAATATGCTTTGGAGTTAGCCGGGCCTGGGCTCAAGTCCTGGTCCTAGCTCAGACTCCCACCAGCTGGTGTTCTTCAGCAAGTGGCTTAGCTTCTCTAATACTTGGTTTCTCCAGCTTAAAAGTTAAGATGATAACTGTAAGTACCTGATAAGATTTTAAGGATTAAATGAAATGATGTATGTATGGTACCTAAGAGTAAAACACATAATAAGAACTCAAAAATGTTAGTTACATCCCTATCTTCCTCCCATCAGGAGGATCTAGGGTGGGTCTGCAGCACTTTGATAGTGTGAGGTGCTGTGTGCTTATGAGCAAGTGACAATGAATGTGGAGCCATGATTCTGGAGGTGATCCCCCAAATGTGACTTATGCCACCCATGTGTTGTCTGACCTGATGACTACTGATGTTCCCTGTAGGTCTTGTCTTTTAATATCTCAAGGAGAGGAAATGCCACAGGTCATTTGTAAGCTTTGCTGACTGTTAGATAAAGCTTTGAAAAATACTAAAATGACTATTTCAAGACAAAACAATTTAAGACTTATCCCAAACTAGACAAAACCAAGAGATGGCTTAAAGTCTTACATTGCTCAATAAAACTATATTGAAAAGATAGTCTTCAAAATTTCCCCCAAATAGTCATATCACAGAATGAGAAATCCTAGCCCTAGAAGAAATTGCTTCAGTGTGCTAAAAAAATACCACATGAAAGCAAACTTAAAGAAAGTTTTCACATTCCAATATAGTGAGATTTTTAAGGAGGAAATGGTAATAGAAATGATTGTGAAAATTCTCTCAATTTTCTCATTTCTTGTCCTTTTAAGCAATGAGAATGAATTTGTATTCATACTATGTACATTCTTATTGTGAAGTTAATTCTTTAATACTTTCCAGTCCCATTTTAGCTAAAGAAACTTTAAGTTAATGTCTCTCTCTCTCTCTCTCTCGCTCGCTCCTTATCTCTTTGTGTACATCTTTACATGTGTATGTTCAGACAGGGAAGAGATGCCTATCCCCTTCTAAAGACCAATATCAGACAATATCCACAGAGAAGAAGAAAAATCTGAACAATTACTTCATCCATGTCTACGTCTTTGATCAGTGTTCCACTGCATGCTATTTGTCACACATACATTATTCTGAGGACTGAGGCTTTCAGTTTTCATTGTACCCCTGAGATCATGGCACTGGGTTTAGCGCAGTTACCAATGGTCACTCTTTACAACAGAAGCTCTGTTTTAACCTTGCATGCATACATCAAGTTTCTCAGGTATTCCTAGCACTTCTGGGGTTATCTGACTTATGCAGTAGGTTTGTTTACCACAGAGTTAGAGTAGTAAACTTAACCCACACTACATAATGCATTCGATTAGTGGTATCTGTATGTCCACCAACTTCATCTCATGTCACCATATTTCTGATTTTCCGAGTCTATGCCAGCTAGCTTATGATGAGAAGCGTGCCACATGGACTTTCTGATGCTGTGCATGTGATTCTTTGAGGTGTCCAGGAACCTTCCTGAACTCTGATGTGTGATTCCATGGCTGCTGTTGCTGTACGCCAATTGGCCTTGATTTTGTTCAGCCCACTGCCTTAGGCAACCCCTGAACCCATACCAATTTGCAAGGGAATAGGCACTTGCTTCCCTTCCCTGGGGGTCATCAGATCTCCCCCATGGTCCACCACTCTGGCCCTCAAAATTAAGGCAAATTTTACCACTAGACTCCTCAAGAGATGTGTTTTCCTCCTAAGTCTGAAGACTTCCCTCCTTCTGTAGCCTCCTCACCATATATCTACGTTTGAGGGTTTTTTCTGTTTGTCTATCACAGTATCTTCTGACAGAAGATAAAATCCTGCTTCACACCACAGAAAATGATTGATGTATTATACCTTTCATGATCATTGTGGTTTTCAAAAATTATTTATTGATACTTTTTTGTTTAACTCTGTCATAGCTCAAACCGAGGTCTCCCTTGCATTCACTGCAGTCATCCATTTCTTTCAGTAAACGTAATTGGTTTGAACTTTCTATGCATGTGTAAGAATTTTTCAGTGGAGCAAGAGTGAATCTCAGTTGGGATTTTCCTCGTGATAACAGTTATACTCAAGGTGCATGGTCTTTAAAAATTAGAAATAATTGTACTTTGCATGGGATTCAGAATCACAAAGCTCTTTTTTTTTTTTTTTTTATTAAGAGCTAATAGGTTTCACAAATTATCTACCCTCCCTGGTTCCTGTTTGAATTTACACCTGCACCTTCTTAGCTGGAAGGTACTGGCCCATGGAGTTTTTGTGGCTGGCATGCCTTTCTGATTGGCTGATCCAGGTATCTGGATAACCACAGAGTATCATTTGTTAAATATTTTGAATACCACCCCTCAGTGGACATAAATCAGACCTTCCCACACTGTATACTTGTAAGGTCTAGTTTTTCTTTAGTGGTTATAACTTAACCACTATGGGGTGTGTTGAGATGCATGCATTCTTCACCTCAGTGCCCTGTAGGCCACCTTTGTAATAGTTCAGATGTGTCTGCTCTGCTCCCTTAGTGCATAGAAAGCATTAGTCAGAGTTATGAACAGGAAATTTTTCTCTTCCTGAGCTCTCGTGGTTCAGTCTCAGGGTACTTTGGGCCTTCTTCCTTTCATACTAAGCCCAGCTCCTCCTGCAGAGACAAGTACTATCTCATCGAGAAAGTCATGGCCCTGGTAGGAAGACAGATGCACGAACACATATTTAATTATAAAGAAATGCTGCATGTCACACAGAACAGCATGGGACCTTCACTGAGTGGGGATGTCCAATGGACTTGGGTTGCTGGAGGATGGAAGCAGAGTGAGTTTGCAAAAGGAAGTAAGGGTTAAATTTCATTTGATGGAGTCTGGACATTTCCTGCAGGCATTGAAGAGTCTCTGAGGGGTTTAAGGTACAAAATCCTTCTATCGGATTTTCATTTTGATAACGCAAACTGTGACCGTGATGTGGAGAACAAGTGCGGTGGGGGGAGGGGAACAAGGCCAAGTTTGGAATGTAGAAGACTAGTTGGTGGGCTGTGATAATAATCCACATGGAACGAAATAAGACCCAAATTAAGGCAGTTTTATGGAAGCAAATTGGCAAGACATTTTGGATGCTGAATCAACCTAATTTGATGACTGATAGAATGGGGTAGGAAAGAGGAAAGAAACCAAGAGGGCTCCCAGGTTCTGGCCACGTCATAGGTAGGTGATGGTATCATATTTTGATAATAGAAAGTGCACAAGATTGGCCCCAGGGTGGGTTTGGGCTTCCTCTTTGGAGCATTTCCTGACTGACCCAGCCAGAGGGCTCTCCCTCTCTTGGGAATCTGAAAGCTCTGAGGGATTGTATCTTGTTCAGGATTAAAAAAAAAAAAATCTGAAAGGAAAATTGAAGAACATTCCCCTTGCACTAGAAACTGTCACATTACTAAGTAGTCATAGGGTGATGTCCACACCCCTGGGTCTAGGCAAGAAGGGGGTACATTATCAGTACAGAATTTTAAAACAAATAAAGATACTTTTAATTATCACCATGTACTAGGAATTCTGAATAATATCAGTGATAATATAATAATAATACTATTACATTATATATAATAATGTAATAATAATAATATCCCCTCAAAAATATTTTTGGTCTAAATTCTAAATAATTACTATAATTACTCCTGGGTTTTATTATATGTATGCACATTTCCAATTAGCACATTTTTAGTACTTCCCCCTTGAAGAACATTGTATTCTACACAAAAGCTAACTCAGAGAACTTCCAGTTACAGAATTGGCTCTGGGCACACACACAAATTCATGTGTTCATTTCACACGTTAATTTATAATGTCTAGTATCACCTGAGCTTGCTCCAGGCCGTTGTGTCTCTGATCCCTGTGCCCCTATGTATTCCTTCATTTCAACAGTAGATTTTAAATAAATAACAATACCACAGTGACTCTGGAGCCAAAGAAACAGAATGTGAGCCATTTCATTGCTTTCATTCTGTGCAACCACTTTGGATATTTATTTGTTTAAAATTGAAAAGTGAAACAGTACAAACTGTGCGGTATAGTTTGTTTTCAGGTATAAACTTCAGTTTTGAAGTTTAAAACTTCATGTTTTATCAAATAATATTTATACAATTGAAATGTGTTCTCCTTAAAGTGTTGTTTTAAAATTAAAAAATGAATCAAAATAAAACTTCACATTCATGGTACAATTTAGTAATTGCCTAACTTGTATCTTTTGTAGAATTTCAGTTTTAATAAAATTCCTTTATTAGCTACTGGAAAATTATTTATGTAGACTACTATATCAGACTGTAACTAAAAGATTAAAGTTCACACTGTTTAAGTAGATACAAAACTATTAAACAGACAATTTGGCGGATTTTTCCTTTTTTGATTCTCATAATTAGAAATACTTTTTAACCTCCATGGTTTTATGTATGAAGTTCAATGAAAGAAAATATTCACTGTCTGTATTTCTTTTCTGGCCATTTTATTGTTTGTTTCCACTCATGATCTCTGAAAACATTTTCCATATAAAGGAGGAGGTTGTTAGAAATGGTACACTCTGGACATCATATAATGCTAGGTATGCCCTGGTCATGGAATATGTGTGCTTTAACAGTCATGGCTTTCATAAAGATTTTTTTAAAATGTAAGTCTTCCAGGGCACCTGGATGACTCAGTCAGTTAAGTGTCTGTTTTCAGCTCAGGTTATGATCCTGGAGTCCCGGGATTGAGCCCTGCATCAGGCTCCCTGCTCAGCAGGGAGTCTGCTTCTCCCTCTGCCCCACACCCTGCTCAAGATCTCTCTCCCTCTCAAACAAATCTTAAAAAGCAAAACAAAGCAAAAAACTCTAAGTCTCCTAAAACCTCTAGTGACTTAAAAAGGGATACTTCATCATACAAAAGCCAGAGGATGGTCGAAGTTTCATCCTTTTACTGCATGTCTATTTGAAATATTTTTGACATTGAAAATTCCCCACCATTAGCTATGAATGTTTGAGAATAACAGCAGGAACAACTACCATTGGCTGATACATTTCATCTAAAAGCAACTGTGTTCCTCACCTCTCTTCAGGAAGTGCTTTTTTTGACAAGACAAACACCTCAGGGACAGCTTTTGATTTCCTGAATGTCATGAAATAGTCATACAAAATTCAAGACCAGGAGCAAAGGGTCAACATGGCTGTCTGATGGAGACTCAGACTTGTGCCATTCAGCTCTGTGTAGCATTCCTGCGTTAACGAACATACGAATATACGAATATACGTTTGAGTTTCAGGGGGGATGGGAAACGTTAATACCCTCTTCGAACAAAGAGCGAGTCCTCTTGATGGTTTTTGATGCTTGTTGGCAAGCCTGCATTCACCCATTCATTCCTCCATTCAAGAAAATTCCCTGTACTAGCCAATGTAACAGCCAGTGATCTTCACCTTGCTGATAAGAATATGCCGGAACCCCAGCGACGTTTCCATAACACCACTGGTTGTCAGTGATGTGGTCAGGACTGTCAGCTGGCTCTCCTCCTCTCCTACCCCTGCTCCGTATTCTCCCCACGCACACAGCCACACAGGTTAGGACTCGAAGGGATATTCACTTGTGCTATTAGCACTGGGTAACAGCCCAATGGCTAAATGGAAAGGCAACACAGACCTAGAGCTGGTTTTAACCTGTCGGTCACACAGTGAGGGCGCTGAAGCTGCGGATGCATTAGCGTAGGGGAGTATGGTGAGTGAGAATTTTCCTGTTTTACGGAAATTGAGGCCCAGTGAGACTGTGTGGCTATCTCAACATCACACAATATATTAGTATTTGAGAGTATTTGAGAAACTATGTTTGAATGGTTATTCTAGTTTTTAGGTATTTACATGACTTTTATAAATATCTCAAAAGTATCAGGCTGTGTATTTTCTCATGGTAAGCAGAGTTTAAACGCGGTCCAACTAATGCTTGCTTCATTTATTCTGAACCAATCTGTGGTCTCCAGGTCACTGTATGAGCAACCCGTGATCCAAATGTGTATCAGTTCGCTGAATCTGCCGTGAGATTCCTGGCTTCTTTGCCTTTGCCCTTCCCTGTCTTCAGTCTTAAAATACCTCCCCTGTCCCTTTCACTGCTCTGGTTATCAAAAGGTTACTAATTCACTACAGTTCATTAAGCTTTGTAACAATAGTCCCAGCTGAGATTAATCCTCTGCACACCCAAGCAAACTTTGCACTTCTTTATAGTGTTATTTCATTCTCCCATCCGTTAAGCATCTTTATTTCCCATTAGAAGGCAAACCCCTTGAAGGAAGACACCTTGTCTTATTTACTTCTATACCCCCTAACAACTAACATACAAGGACATACAGGGTCCCTTTGAGCCCTGGTTTCAGCTCAGATAAATTTGAAGATAAAAATCATGGTAGATAGTAAACTTATTCTGAGAAAGTGCCTATGTAAATTAATCTCCTCTCATCAATTAAATGCTAAGCTCCTTGAGGGCAGGAATGCCTTTTCTACAAACATCTCGTTGTTTTCCACAGTGTTGGCACTGAGTTCTAGGCTCCATAAACTCTGACTGACTGGGGTGCCTGGTTGGCTCTGTGGGTTAAAGCCTCCGCCTTCGGCTCAGGTCATGATCCCAGGGTGCTCCCTTGCTCTCTGCTCAGCAGGGAGCCTGCTTCCTCCTCTCTCTCTCTGCCTGCCTCTCTGCCTACTTGTGATGTCCGTCTGTCAAATAAATAAATGAAATCTTTAAAAAAAAAAATAAAAATAAAACTCTGATTTATCCAGATCCCGGTACATGAAAAGGGAAGTTAGGAGGCTGAGGTAGTCCCTTAACTTCTGAGGGAAGAGGAATGGAGTTCTGGAAATGTGAGTTTCACTTGGCTTTTCTGCCTCTGCTTCTTTGCTTTCTTGTTGCAAGTTTAACCACATCCAGGTGTTATATTCTTAGGCACTTCCTGTTGGTAAATTATCTTACCCTTTCTCTTCAAGTTTTTGAAAACTTCATCCTTATAACTTGGCTTTTAGTTTGCTTGCATTTTTATTTTGAATTTTTGGAAGCAACTGAATTAGTAAGTCCTATTAAGCCTTAAAGTGATCTTGTTTGAGGTTTCAATGCATTTATAAATATATTAATATTGCCAAGTTTCTGAAAGTTCTCCACAGTTCTCAATCTGGTTCCTGAAAACTCAACAGAGGTTGATGAGATGCAAGCAGAAATTATACTGGGAGGTTTTTTTGGAGGTTAGGAAATTGCTAATAATGAGAATATTTATGCTGGCAAGGGTGTAGAAACAAAGTGGAACATTCAGCTAAGTTGAGCAGTATGTGCAAGGCAGGACCAAAAACTGTCCTCCACCTCAACATCCGAGTTGCCCTTAGCCTGCTTTGTCCTTAAACACTAGTTTAATCTATCCTTTCAGTTATGCTGATGTGAGACAGTACTTCTGTCCAGAAGGACACCTGGAGATGAGTGAAAGAAATTAATGAAGGGGATATATTGGATATATTGCTGAGAGGGTAGTTCAAAACGGGGAAAGACTGAGCCAAGAAAAAAAAAAAAACACCCATAAGGACATAGGGAAAGGAACTTAAAGAGAAAACACTCTCAAGACTTAGCTCTAATGGAAAAATAAAAAGGTATGAACCACTATTGTATTCTTAACTAAAAGGAATCTGGCTGATTGTAGTTATTTTGTTTGCCCAGCACAGGGATCAGTAGTAGAATATTCTATGATTTATATACACTCATAATGTAACTTATGCAAAAAAATTGAGTGGTTGTCATAAATTGGTGCCGTTTTTTTCTTGCTCATGTGCATGAGTCTCCAAAGGGACAATATAATCCAACAATTATCCAAGAATGAATACTGACACATAAATATACATTCTAAGTAACTGAAGTTTGCCTCTTTATAGGCCAAAATGTTTTTTGACGTGACCATTTTTGATGAAATTCTTTTTAAAATGGGTTGAACTCTTCTGTTTCAAAAAAATGAATATATTAAGCTGAATATATATAATAAGTTTTGCTGTTGATTCAGTCTTCTCATTATGAATACAGTTATTATTCTGTATTATATAACACAATTATGCCCTCTAACCTAATTAGGAAATGATAAAGGAATTATAAGGAATATGTATAAAGTGAGATGAGTTTGGGTTCTTGCCGATATCTATTTTGCTTGTTTAGGGAATACTTCCTCATGTATCTTGGTTCTCAGTTACACCCTAGATGTTGATGTTTCCAGATAAATACTTTCATGGTAAGTAAAGGGTTACAGAACTTATTCAGTAGTAATAGATAATTTTAAAAGTTCTTTTTTCTTGGCTGCAGATTTATACGCAACTGACAATTACTAACAGAAGGTTTATAGAAGATAACAGAAAATCTGTTTCCAGGAAAAAGCTCTCCCCACCAAAACAAAGGGAGGCAACTTCCTGTATGTTAGGCCAAAAGGCAGAACTTCCAAAAGAGGTGCATCACTGTTCCTTCTCTTCCTTTGGAAGACAAAACATTTATATTATGTCAGAACATCCTATCTTTCAATAATGATCTTGAGTTGCATGTGTCATACATAGAAAAAGTCATGGAAAAAATTTGCAGGGCAGCACTAAAGCCTCTGAAAAACAAGTAATAAAAATTTCTGATACCAAGTATAATAGGGAAATAGTTGTCTGCAAAAGTTCCTCTCTCCCACTTATTGGAATATATCAGAGCTAGTAATAGAAAACGTTATTACTTCTCAAGAAACAATAACGGAGTAATGGGTAATGAATTACAGAGTAATGAACCCTAGTATGAATTTGAGTCTTGATTCCCCTAATTATTAGCATATAACTTTAGGCAAATGTTTTACTTCCTCTGAAAATAGGTGTCATAATAATATATTTTTTTGTTATAAAGATTAAATGAGTCGAAATATTTAGTGGAGTTTTTTAAAGATTTTATTTATTTATTTGAGAAAGAGAGATAGTATAGAGGAGGCAGAGAGAGGGAGAAGCAGGCTCCCTGCTAAGCAAGGAGCCCGATGTGGAGCTGGATCCCAGGATCCCAGGATCATGACCCAGGCTGAAGGCAGATGCTTAACCGACTAAGCCACCCAACCACCCCTATTTATTGTGTTATGAACAGCCTCTGGAATACAGTAAATTATTGACCAGAAATTGTTATTATTATTTGCTACCATTGGAGTAGCTATAAAATAAAATAATATTTCATAAAATTAAAAATATCAGTAATGTTTTTGTAATTGAGGAGATTAACAATTGAGGAAATTTTTTTTTCAACAAATACTTATTATGTGCCTACTATGTACCACACACTGCCAGTAAGGGTTAATATATTGAAAAATGTTATGGGCGGGGGGGCACCTGGGTGGTTCAGTTGGTTAAGTGTCTGCCTTCAGCTTAGGTCATGATCCCAGGGTCCTGAGATCAAGCTCCACATCGGGTACCCTGCTTGGTGGGAGTCTGCTTCTCCCTCTCCCTCTGCCTCTCCCCCTGTTTATGTGCTCTCTCTCTCTCTCTCAATCTCTCTGTCAAATAAATAAATACAATCTAAAAAAAAAAAGAAAAATGTAATTTGGAAAATTATAAAATTATAAAATCTTTGGCAGAAACTGTTAAGTGGCAGATATCTGGTCTTTCTAGAGCATATTTGATTTTAATTTTGTTTTCATCTTTCAGGTGAAAAATCATGTAAAGAACAGCTGTATGTAAAGAGACATTCCACATACACTGTCTCAGCAGGGAATTCATTTGATCTGAAATGCCCTGTGAAATACTGTACTAACAGACCTGGTGTAATCTGGTGCAAACTCGAAGGAAAAAGCTGTTTATCTCTTAGGTATAAACGTCATAGATACGCAAGTTGGAATGAAAAGGAGAATAATATTTCAGTTTTTATTCTGCATTTTAATCACGTGCTGCCTGATGATACCGGGTCATACCGCTGTTCTGCGAATTTTTCATCTGGACTTGTTGAAAGCCATTCAATAACCATTAATGTGACAGGTAGGTTCTACACATCAAGACTATCTCATAAAAAAAAAAAGACTATCTCATATTTTTTTATTATGTTTTAAGGAAAAGGAGGACCCAGATTCTGAAGCATTTATGTTAGTAACTGAAGTCATGTAAATCGGAAAGTTGCCACACTCCTCAGATTGTCATCTGTGTGAGCAAGTGTATGCATAATTTTGGGGTGAGGAAGAGAAAAATAGAAAAAAATATATAATAAAAGTTATTGTTCTTGCCTTTAGGGGGTATACCATTTATTTGATAAATCCAGAGTAGGTCACTGAAATATGGAAAAAATTACCAAGTGAATACCAATTGTAGGAGACAGCTCTCTATCCTTTGTCCTCTTTTCCTTTTATTTTTTCTTCCACTTACCAGTCCTTTTATTGATAATAAACCTTTGAAGTTATATTTGTGGTGCTCAGACAATTATATTATTGTTATAATTATATTTATATATATTTATATATAATATAAATATATATAAATTATATAACATTTGTTAATAATTCATAGTTTGCACAGAGAAGAAACTGCACACAAATAAACCTGACTCCCTGATGAGTTTTGAGGATGTTCATAGCTTTAGCTCCCTCCACAGTCTCTCCCAGAGGCCCTCAATAGGTTCAAAAATTGGGAGAACAGGTTGAGGTTAAGTTGGGCAAAACCAAACTGAAAAAAACATGGAAAGCAAACAGAGAAGAGTAGAGGAAAATAAATGAATATGTTTAATTTAAGAAAATTCCACATCATACTCCATGGTAAAAGACTGAAAGCTTTTCCTCTCAGAACAGGAAGAAGAGGGATGCCTGGGTGACTCAATTGATTAAATGTCTGCCTTTGGATCTGGTCATGGGTTCCAGGGTCCTGGTATCGAGCCCCACATCCAGCCCCACATTGGGCTCCCTGTACAGCAAGAAGCCTGCTACTCCCTCTCCCTCTGCCCCTTCCTCTGCTCATCCTTGCTCTCTCTCTTTCACTATCTTGAATAAATAAAGAAAAAAAAATCTTAAGAAAAGGGGGTGCCTGGGTGGCTCAGTGTGTTAAAGCCTCTGCCTTCGGCTCAGGTTGTGATCCCAGGCTCCTGGGATCGAGCCCCACATCAGGCTCTCTGCTCAGCAGGGAGCCTGCTTCCCCCTCTCTCTGCCCACCTCTCTGCCTACTTGTGATCTCTGTCAAATAAATAAATAAAATCTTTAAAAAAAAAAAAAAAAAGAACAGGAAGAAGGTGAGGCTGTCTGCTTTTGCCACTTCTATTCAACACTAAACTAGAAGTACTACCCAGAACGCTTAGGCAAGAAAAAGAAATAAAAGGCATCTAAATTGGAAAGGAAGAAATGAAACTATCACTATTCACAGATGATATGATTTTATATATAGAAAATCCTTTAAAATCCACAAAAGATACTAGAGTTAATAGACGAATTCAACGAGGTTGTATGATCAGCTAAAAAAAAATTGGTGGTATCTCTAAACACTAGCAATGAACAATCTGAAAGGAAATTTTTTAAAAAATTATATTTATAGTAGTCTCAAAAAGAAAAATATAAATTTACCTGGGAGGCTTAACACTTATACACTGAACAAAACATGGCTGAAAGAAATTAAAGAAGATGTAAATAAATGGAAAAATACATGCCATTCACATTGGAAGACTTAAAATTGTTAAGATAACAATATTTCCCAGAATGATCTACAGGTTCAATATAATTCCCACCAAAATCCCAAACTTTTTTTTTTTGCATAGATGAAAAAGCTGACCCTAAAATTCACATACAGTTGCAATGACCCAAATAGCCAAAACAACAAAAACCTTGCAAAAGAAGACCAAAGTTGGAGGACTCACACTCCTTCATTTAAAAATTTGCTACAAAACTACAATAATCGAAACAGTGTAGTACCAGCATAAGATAAATAAACAGATCAATAGGAGAGAATTAAGAGTCCAGAATAAATATATACATCTTTGGCCAATTGACTTCTTTTTCCTTCCAATATTTTATTTAAATTCAAGTTAGTTACCATATAGTGTAGTATTAGTTTCAGGAATAGAATTTAGTGATTTATCACTTACACCTAGTGTAACACAGATAACATCTAGTGCTTATCACAAGAAATAAAATGGAGCTTGTTTTGTGGCCCATAAACTGACCTTGAAGATCATTGCAAAAAAAGAAATTTCAAAGAGCTTCTGTGCACTGGAATCTACACGCAGACTTAGGCAGTTACTTCTTCAGTGGACACCATTCACTTGAATGCATACACTATGTTTTTAAAATTTTAATTTATTATTTTATATGCACACTTTGGAGTCAGTCTTTTAACTCCCTTAAAGTAGCCCAATGATCTCCTGGTTGATCCAAGCATTTTTAAGCAAGGTGGTCTTTAGCTTCCAGGTGTTTGCATTCCTTCCAAACTTTTCCTTGTGGTTGAGCTCCAGTTTCAAAGCATTGTGATCTGAGAATATGCAGGGAATAATCTCAGTCTTTTGCTATCAGTTGAGTCCTGATTTGTGACCCAGTATGTGGTCTATTCTGGAAAATGTTCCATGTGCACTTGAGAAGAATGAGTATTCTGTTGTTTTAGGGTGGAATGTTCTGTATATATCTATGAGGTCCATCTGGTCCAATGTGTCATTCAATGCTTTTGTTTCTTTATTGATTTTCTGCATGGATGATCTGTCTGTTACTGAGAGAGGTGTGTTAAGATCTCCTACTATCAATGTATTCATATCAATATGATTCTTTATCTTGATTAATAGTTTTCTTATGTAATTGGCTGCTCCCATATTGGGGGCATAGATATTTACAATTGTTAGTTCATCTTGGTGGATAGTCCCTTTAAGAATGATGTAGTGTCCTTCTGTATCTCTGACTACAGTCTTTAGTTTAAAATATATTTATCTGATATGAGAATCACTACCCCAGTCTTCTTTTGAGGCCCATCGGCATGAAAGATGCTTCTCCATCCCTTCACTTTCAATCTGGGTGTATCCTTAGGTTCAAAATGGGTTTCTTGTAGACAACATATGGATGGATCCTGTTGTTTTATACAATCTGCAACCCTGTGTCATTTTATGGGCGCATTTAGGCCATTCACATTGAGAGTGATTATTGATAGATACGCTTTTATTGACATCATGTTACCTTTGAAGTCTTTCTTTCTGTAGATTGTCTCTATATTTCTGTTCAATGATATTCTTAGGATTTTTCCTCTTTTATAGCATCCCCCTTAATATTTCCTGCAGTGTCGGCTTGGTGGTCGCATACTCTTTTAAGCCTTGCTGTTATTGGAAACTCTTTTTTTTATCTCTCCATCCATTTTGAATGTCAGTCTTGCTGGATAAAGTATTCTTGGCTGCATGTTTTTCTCATTTAGTGCCCTGAATATATCTTGCCAGTCCTTTCTGGCTTGCCAGGTTGCTGTGGACAGGTCTGATGTTATTCTGATGGGCTTTCCTCTGTACATAAGGATGTGGAGAAAGGGGAACCCTCTTACACTGTTGGTGGGAATGCAAGTTGGTGCAGCCACTTTGGAGAACAGTGTGGAGATTCCTTAAGAAATTAAAAATAGAGCTTCCCTATGACCAATTGCACCACTGGGTATTTACCCCAAAGATACAGATGTGGTGAAAAGAAGGGCCATCTGTACCCCAATGTTTATAGCAGCAATGGCCATGGTCGCCAAACTGTGGAAAGAACCAAGATGCCCTTCAACGGATGAATGGATAAGGAAGATGTGGTCCATATACACTATAGAGTATTATGCCTCCATCAGAAAGGATGAATACCCAACTTTTGTAGCAACATGGACGGGACTGGAAGAGATTATGCTGAGTGAAATAAGTCAAGCAGAGAGAGTCAATTATCATATGGTTTCACTTATTTGCGGAGCATAACAACACAGAGGACATGGGGAGATGGAGAGGAGAAGGGAGTTCAGGGAAATTGGAGGGGGAGATGAACCATGAGAGACTATGGACTCTGAAAAACAACCTGAGGGTTTTGAAAGGGGCGGGGGGTGGGAGGTTGGGGGAGCCAGGTGTTGGGTATTATGGAGGGCAGGCATTGCATGGAGCACTGGGTGTGGTGCAAAAACTATGAATTCTGTTACGCTGAAAAAAAATTTTAAAAAATTTAAAAATTTTTTTAAAAAGTAGCCCAATGAAGGAATCCATTTAAATCTCTTTAAAATCCTATAAATTACTTTAAGAATTCTGAAAGTAGCCCAGTAAGAGAATGCACAGTAAAGTGTAGAAGGGATTCGTGGCAAAGTTATAGACTCTGCTTTTGTTAATATGGGTCAAAGGCAATGCTAATTGCCAGCCACTATCCATGCACTGGCTTATAAACCTCTTTGGAATGGAAGCTGTGTCTTAAACATCTTTACTTCTCTATAAATAGAAGGCATAGCGTATCACACATGGTAGGTGTCCAATAAATCTTTTTTCATAATTCCTAGATGAATTAAATGATATAATCTGTGCAAAGTGAAACAATTGCCTTTAACAATCAGGAGAAGCTTATACTGAAGATTATGGAAAGAATGCTTTCTGGAGAAAATTTCACTATTAATTCACATAATGAGATATTGAATTTTTAAAGAAGTACTAATTTTTAACTGGCAAAATAAATGATAAAAACAAGCCAAGCTTACAAAACATTGCTCCCAGGATATTAAATATATGACAAAACACACAATAATTGAATGCTACTAGATTATTTATATGATGTATGTTAACATAATGTATAATAAAATTAAATGAAGTGGCATTGAGTTCACATTCTTTGTAAAAGGTGCCTTCTTGTGTAATTCTCTTTTCCTTCATAGGAATCGATCCCCTTCCATACAAGAGGGAGGAATTTAACCAGTGTCAGGGGCAAGCCAATAACGACTTCTGACATGGAAGCATCCCAGGGATATTATTGTGTCTCTTTTGTCCCATATTGGGGTCATTCCACAGCCACTACAAATGGTTGCACAGTTTGTAAAGTGCATAAAGGCCCCATGTTTTAGGAATCAAGTTGGGACTAAAATTAGGATCAACGGTCTCTCTCCCTTGGGGAGGAGGGGGCTGAAGAGAAGAAAAGCAAAAGAGGCAACTTCTCTGTGGATCCCATTGCCCTGGGAGGATGTACTTGTTAGGGTCATACTGGAGATGAGAGATAAAGATGAAGTGGTGAGAGGGAAAACTACGTAGGAGACATGAAGGGCCTTTTAAGTTTCCCTTTGGAGATTTCTGTTGCCCTAATTTCACACTCTCCTATCTTTCTTATCATTTGTGAATTAATGCTCCTAACCAAGGGAATTCCCCAGGACTTCATTTTGGCCGTCTATTCTTCTCTGTCAGCAACCTTCTGTCTGGGATTGCCTCCCTCCTATAGCTTCATGTGTATCTCTAACCTTCATTATCTTCCTTACAAATATTCCAATCAGCCATATGGAGTCTGTGTCTTTAGTGCTTCCTATTTTGGTCCATTTCAGCCAAAAATATTCCCAATACACTTAATTTGCGTAATAAATTTCTTCCATCATGCCACTCCTCTATTGAGTCTTTGGCAGAGCATCCTTAGTGCTTTCAAATTTGGCTCCCAGCATTCAAGCTCTACCACAGTCCATCCCCACCTGCCTTTCTGGATTGCTTCTGGACTCCACTTTGAGTCTCTGCTCCACCCCAACAGCCCTACCTACCATCGCATGTCTTCACCGTGCTCTTCTCACCATTCACAGGGCACCCATTCATCTGCTTCCACTTTCCACAATTCTGCCCTTCCTGTCAAGCCCAACTCATTTCCCACTTCTTAATGAAGCCTTCCAGGGTTCATCCTAAGAGAAGCAATTTCTCTTTTCTAGCATATTTCATGCCATTTAAGCTCTGTGCTTCTCATTTACCAGACATTTCCTTGTACTGTAGTTTAATGTGTGGAAATGTTCTTTATCCCATGAAGAATTATAAGGTCCTGGGAAGCAGAAACTGTGTCATATTTTCTGGGTCATCCTTGCTTCCTTCACAAAAGCCAAATGAATTATTTCAGAGTTAGCTTTGAACTGGGTATTATTTTCCTTTCATGAAGTGATGAAAGAAAGAGTCAAAGAAAAATTCCTTTTCCTTCTGTACCTGGGGATTCTCAGTGAATTGAGTACTGACAGAGAAAAATATACTCTGAAATTATATTTAAGGATTATGCTTTTCATAAAAATGTGGAGGCATGATAAAAAAATTTCATTTTCTCCCCTTGAGATATCTTTTTTAGGGGCTATTGGGAATTTTCTTGTTTCTGTATCTGACTCTCTTTTTCTTTTTATGTTCAAGTTAAAAATTGGCCCATGGTGGGGGAAGAAAAAAAGAATTGGTTCATGTACGAACAGGGCTGTGGCTCAGTCAGGGCTTGGATGCTATTGGGAAAGCAGTATTCTCACAGAATGAAGAAAAATGCTTTGCAAATCAAAGCTCCAAGAGAAACATTGACAGAGCTGGGAAACAGTCACTAGAATGTACATTGACCTGCAACTCCATCCTCCCCAACATGCCCTTGGTCAATCCCTGATTAGGAACTTCACAAGGGCAGGTCATCATCTTCTCAGCAGAGAAGTGGGGGTGGTATGAGTGGGCAGGAACTGGGAGGCACCATCTGTTTCAGAATGACAGTCAGAATGTCATCAGAAGCAACCTTTCCTTGTGAGTCTCCACACTCACTTGGAGCACCGGCTGAATGAACATCTTGTTTTTCTAAGCTGGAAGCTGTCTTACAGGCTGTATTCTATCTATCCTTACTTATACTTAATGGGTAAGAGGGAATCAAAGCAGACAGACAGTTTGTGTTGGATTTACAGTCTTACTTCAAGCCTCAAAATAAACCCAGAGACTTATTTTGTGTCCATGATCTTGAGGTGCTGATTTGCAAATTGTGAAAATTCCTTTAAGCTGAGTTACTGGACTCTGTTAGTGCAAATGCAGGAGTCCTCTTGGAGATTAGTTCTGATTTTGGAGACAACTGAGTGTTGTTTTTACAACCAATTTCACTTCTTTATCTTGATTTTCTATTTCAGAATGGACTAGAAATAATTCCGAATACCCTCTGATAAGTAAGTATCAAACTAGTCCAATAAAATTAAGGAAATTAGATTATTAGGTGGTCAGAGAAATAATAAGTTGGATTCATCTAACTGAATGGATCTGTTTGTATTAGTTATCGATGTGGGAACTTTCCTCCCTCTTTCTATCTACACCCTTCCCCCAGACAGCTGTGTCTGTCATCATTGGTAATGACTTGGCTACTGTCCTAACCCAAGCAGCAGCTGCAGCATAAACAGCAGCATTTGTTACAAGTCTGAATTACCTAACCACTATTTGCACAGCCTCTGTATCTTCTGTCCACCTTCCAAACCAAGTGCATGCGGAAGCAAACAGATAATGATGTTAATCTATTTAGAAATAAAAATTTCCTGCATAAAAGTTTTAACATATATACAACATTAATAATGTGTGATGCCTTCTGATATTTTTCTATTCTGCCGCAATTCATGTTTCTAAGGTTATTTGTGATCTATTAAATTGTTTCGTGACTCGTCAGTGAGTTGCAATCAATCTACCTCGGTCAAACAGAAATTTAATGCATGTCAACATTGACCACAGCAATGAGCACTGGCTATAGGCCCAACAAAGCGTATTTGGTGATAACAAAGGTATCTTGAGATAAGGAAAGTACTTAGTATTTGGAGATCCCAAAGAGTTATGAGACAACAAAAAGCCTTTGTGTTAAAGGAATTGGAATTTAGTATGAAAAACATGTTGGCTTGAGTCCCAACGCAACTCACTAGCTATCTGACCTTGGGCAAGTCTTGGAACAATAAAAGTTTTATCAAGGCATGAAACTGGATAAAAAATAATGCTTCCTTACTTTCCTTCAGGGCTGAATGTGAAAGTTAGGTAAGACAATGTCAAGGAAAGAGCTTGGTGAAGTACTCGCTGAGAGCTGTTATGGGTATTGTTTTAGAGGGGATTAACCCTAGAAGAATAAAAAATTCTTAAAAAAGTTGAATTATAACCCAGAACCACCCACATAAGCTCATCAACAAAGCAAGAGTGGGTGAGAACATTGATGCACCGGATTCTTGGGGAAGGCTTCCAGAAGAGAAAGAGAAACATCAGCTGGAAATCTCCTTCATTTAAGTTGTAATGGTGCAGAAGGTGTTACTGATCCTATTATACCTCCAATTTCCTAACTGTCTTTAGCATTGACTCACATTTCAGATACAACCAGTGCCTCAGGACCACCCTCTGCAGAAGTGACAGATGAAAGGCAATGGATGCTTTATAGTCTGCTTCCTTTGGGGACATTGCTTCTGCTTATTACCTGTTTCTACCTATTCTGCTGCCTTCGAAGGCACCAAGGTGGGTTCCATCTTCCATCTGCTGCTATGTGCCACATATTTGGGGTTCAGTTATTAGAGCTGGTTAATTTTTAGTTGGTTCCTGTTGTTTCCTTTCCCAATATTCTGTAAAGAACCATGGATAATGATTTCCTCGGGGACAACTCATCCTTCCACCAAAAAGACAGATGGATTAATTCAGGTCCCATCCAGTCATGGTGAGGCACAGTCACAACAGCACCATGCTCCAGGCAGGGATTGTGATAAGGAGGGCACATGGCTGGGAATTACCCATTCTATTTGTGTCAATCTTAAGTCTATGTGACAAGCTGCTCTTCTGAACTTTAAAGCTATCGAAAGGGAGGTTGAAATAATCTCTCAGGGCAACATGTCTGATTTGAATTAGTCTCCTTCTCTTTTTCACAGCCGCACTACATCATGCCAATCACACACACCCTCGTCTAAATGAAGATTAAATAGCCCCAAAGGAAACTCTTATGTCTGCACTTTCTGATGCCATCAAAAACACATGCCTGAACTAAACTGTCACCCAAAAATAAAGCATTTGAAAAATCTGGGTTTGGATAGGATGGGAGAGATGTGACATCTTAGAAGCAATTCCTTCCTGCTTTTCTAAGAATTCCTTCAGAATCATGAGCAGACAGTCAATCACAGTAAGAGAGAGATGTGTGGAGAATTCTAATGTCACTCTAATCTGAAACACCCCAGCTCTCTCTGTCTTTACCGTTCCCCCTCCCACCGTTTGCCACCCTGGCAGCCACAGTGTAGCTATAGAAATGAAGCTAGACAGAGCATCCCTTATTTCTGCCACAGAGAAAGCTTTGTCTGGGCAAAAAAAAAAACTTCTGGTCTTTTGTGGTAAGGACTTCCGGAGCCCAGAACCTTCCCAGAATACTGAGGGAATCCTCTGTAACCCCATGTAACTCCAAGATTCTTTCTATGGTCCCTCCCCAGCTTTTACCATCTTTCTTGAGGCTGCTTCAGAAAACTTTAGAAAAAGAGGCAGGGATAAATCCTTTGACCTACCACATCTGGAGTGAACTGGGCCATAGGAGATCCTGGCCTGCTGTAGGCCACAGCAGTGTGTCTGACATCGAGTACTGGATATCCACAGAACAAGGATTTCCAGAGTGTAAAGTGAGGTACTTGATCCTGCCCCTTCCTCTTGGATATGCCAGAGGGCTCTCTGGAGTAAGAAGTAAAGAACCAGTGAAAAAAGTGAGCAGCGTGAATGCTCACAAACTGAGGTGTACCTGCCAGCAAATAAACAAGCCAAAATTAGTCGTAACACTGCCACTGGCATGCAAGTTCATGACATGGGTGGGGAGGGAGCCTACCTCTGCCCTAGACACTGAATTTCAACCAGCCAATCAGATTCCAGAACCCATATTCTTCCCACAACCTCAACTTACAGGGAATTGGGAAGAATTTTGTGTTGTTCTTTTCTCTTCTTGTTTTCTCATTTTTCTTTCTGAATTTCAGCAGAACAAAAGAAGCCTTCTGATACAGCAAGAAGGGAAGTTAACCTGGTATGTCCTATGTATCTGTTAAAGCAAATGCAGTCTGTTAACCATATTCATGTTAATATATTATTTTGAATTTGGTAAGGCTATGTAACACTCACCCTATGCCAGGAACTGTCTAAATGTTCTCTCTATATATTGAATTGCTTAAAAAAAAAAGTGTTTATTTTACATTTACCTCCAACTGCACCAAAGATTCTTCAGGATTAATAAGACTTATAATAACTGGCCTTTGGAAGGGCATGAGTGGCAGTGTAGACCTGAAGTAGAAGTAGAAAAGTCAGAGACTAGATTATATAACTTGACTCTGCTCTTGCCCTGTTATGTAACTTCAGGCTATTCATTTATTCTCACAAAAAATACCTTAAAGTCTTTCTGGAAGGGAGTTGAGAGTTAATGAAGGAATGAACCATAAATTATCTCATAAAATACTGTGTGATTTCTTCCTAGATCACCAGCAGATATAGAAGGCCGACTGGAAAAGTTACTACTTATGCAAAAATCTTCCATAATGTGTGTGGGCTCATCAAGGAAGAGACCTCCAGACAAAGCCTAGGGCATTCTGGAGGCAGGGCCAAATTTTCCTACAAGTTCTTGAAATATAAACTTGGGTTTTTCTTTTGGGTTCAATGTTGTGTAAATATTGGAACTCAAAAAAAAATACAAGATGAGGCAATACATTTCTGAAAACATTTTATGAAGTTCTTTAGTTAAAAGCAAATAGTCACAAATGAAGTACTACAAAGGAACTTGTGTGTGTATATGCATGTTTCAGGGTGGAAGGGTAGAGATAAAGATGTAGTAAACCTCTCAAAAGTTCCAGAAATGCCAAAGGCAGATATAGCCAAAATTTTACCTATAATACTAAATGACACTTAGCATCCCCCACCAGGTTGCCCACTTTTAAATCAAGCCAAATACCTTCAACTTTGTAAACTCATACTAAGTTTTTCGTAAGTGGCAGTAAACAACATTGTGTTGGATGCTAAGGTTTTGTTCCGTCAAGTAGGAAAATGTACTTAAATATTGTTTTCTTTCTTCCTATAGTGAATACCAATGAACCACATTCTGTTACAGTGAGGACTGAGATCTATGAAACAGTTTATAATGATAATCTAAATAGTTTCTTATTTAAGTTAAGCCCAGGTTGGTTAAAATGTAGTCATATTTCTTCCCGTGTAGGCTGGACAAATTATTTATGATCTGAAGTTGAAATCAAGAGGGACTGTGTGTGTGTGTGTGTTATCATTTGGGAATTTTGTATTAAGATGTCTGGGTCTTTCATAGGTATTCAAAGCTTTGTGTCATTTGAGTTGTCCAACATTTAAGAAAATAAAGTGGTGTCATATTAGATCTTTGAAACTAAAACTTTCTTAGGAAGGGACTTGGATTGGAACCAGTGGAATAGAAATCAAGGAGAGAAAGGAACTGCTTAAAATATGGCAGGTACATATAAAAGCCAAGGTTCTCGTCTTATTTCACAATGGTCCCTGGAGGATAAATGTACTTGAATACTAAAAAACACTCAGCTGTGCATTTTTTAAAAGCTCTGTAAACTGTAAAATGCCATACACATACAGAGTAGGATAGTTGCCTTGGTGTTTTCCATCTCTATCGACCACAGTATGGTGCCCCAGCTTGTGGCATCTACCCACTTTGCTGAGATGCCACAGGGTACAGCAAGCCACAGAGCACCATGTTTTCTTTAACCTCATTCATTTTAATTAAGTTTTCCATGGAAACCAACCATCTTTTGGAAAGGGAGCCAGGTAATTGAGTTGACAGACATATATATTATAAAAGCACAATAGAGATCTTGTTGATATATTGAGGGTTTATGGTTATTTATTAGGTTCTGACAGTTTTCCTCTTCAGTGCTTCTCTGGTCTTCACCAGGTTCCTTAGAGTGAAGGCTGGGACACTTTCCAGCTAAGCTAAGAGACTGGGAAGGGTAAAGTGATTCTTGCTTCGTTCAATCACTCAGCCTTAGTGTTATTTTCTAGGCAGCCACGTCATCAGAGGGAAGCAGGATACTCTGGCAGCTAATGCTTAGCTTCTTGGGATAGGGCCTGACATGCACCTGTGGTAGAATTCTGACAAGGAGGGGTAGGAAATGTACTATTTCACGTATAAAATGAAAACGACAAAGGACCTGATAAGGCAGGTAGACTGTCAAAGACTATGGACTTGACACCTTCAAGGAGTTAGGCCAAACATCAAGAATATAAATTGACTGACAAAACTGGTATTTAAAAATCGAAAGAGCAACTCTTAGCATTAAAATGCCATCTTTGTTTTTACCAGGTAATGTTCTTGTATAGCTAGAAGTGTTCTGTGACTTCAAAAGTGACTAATAAAAAAATTACAAAATAACTATTTAGGAGGAACATAGTGGTCCTAAGCCTTTCACCTTTCAACAAGTAAGAATCTAAACATGTCAGCAGCGAAAGTGAGGAAGAGTAAATTATTTCTGTTGGTATACTGACTCAATGTAGCATATACTCATAGTTTGCTAATTGTATGCACTATCACATCCTTAGGCAGTAGTTAAAACAATCTTTTTTTTTTATTATTATAGGTTGATATTCCTCAGCCCTTTACGAGTGAGCAAACTGAAGTGGGAACCAGGCAAAATCCCCAAACCCTGCCATCAGAGACTAGTACTTATGATAATGACCTCTGGTTCAGGGTCCAGGAAGAGTCTGAAGTTTATTCTAACCCATGTCTGGAGGAAAACAAACAGAGCATTGTTTATGCCTCCCTGAACCATTCTGTCATTGGAATAAACCCAAGACAACCAAAGAATGTGAAAGAGGCACCTACAGAATATGCAGCCATATGTGTAAGGACTTAAATTCCATCCGGATCTCCAACCAATGATCACTGAATGATCAGCATGTCAACGCCATTTTCTGAGCCCAACAAAATCAGACAGTATACCTCAACCTGAGAAGTTTCACTTCAAGGAGGTTCATGCTGGTGCTTGGGTCTTAAGGGTCCATAGGACAAATGACTAAAATTTCTCCCCCAAAATTACGAGGGAATTTTTTTTACAGCATAGCACTGAACAACAGCACAAAAACCCTTCCCTCCAAAACTGAATGGTATTATGAGTAGCAGGATAGCAGAACCTTTAAACTTAGATACATTTTACCCAATGGACAAAGTTAGTATATTTTTTGAAGGATGAGAGATACATGTAGGCAAGAGAGATTTGCGTTATCTGGATTAGTTCACTACACTCTCTTGACGAAGAAAGAATGTCCCGGTTTGACTGACTAACCATCAACAAAGCAACGATATGATGTTTATTTCTTGTCATTCTTCCATGATGAGAAATTTTCCTCTGTCCATCTCATACTGGGGTTTCTTATATGTAAAGAAGAAATCAATTTTGACCTGATATAAGAAAAGAATGGAAAGAAGAAATGGTGCAATAAAGACGTGGAATACACCAGCTAATGTAGAGTAGATGCTCCCCATCCCTGACAAATGGTTTTATCTACCCTGTTACACTGCTAAGCAACATAGGTAGTAGTGGAGTATTAATGTTTGGTTCATTTGTAAACACAGTTGTGACTCAGTGTTTGGGTCACATGAACTAATGTATATAAATGTGACATAATGCTGCTAAATTAATATCCTTGGGGGTTTCTAAATAAACATAAAAATCAGTGAAAATAAGTATCATCCGGCAGGTGCAGATTGGTAGATTAAACTGCATCGTGGTTGACCTGATAGCAAATGAAAAGCATAGTTACTGGAATAGAGAAAAGTCTGGAATAGTTGGCCAGTACAGGTCACCATACTTTCATTAAGCACATCTGTACGGCTTCATAACAATTCATTTTAAAATACTGTAGTTGCCATCACTTGACTACAGCAAGAGGAGATCCTTTCAAAGTTTCTGAGTTTCCAGAGTACTTGAGTCTAATTATTTCAAAAATAACCTACAACTTTATTCAATAGCTTGAGGCTGTTAGGATTCTCAGGTGCTGCTACTATATAAGGTAATACACCTCATACAAAGTGGACAGCAGAGGTTGGATCCATTTGAACAAATAGTTGAGCTGCTGCACAAAGAGAGAGAGAGTGTGTGTGTGTGTGTGTGTGTGTAAGGAAGACTAGGTGACTTACAGAAATAGTAAAAAGAGAAACCGACAAAATTGACATTCCATTTCAGTTTCCTAAAAGATTCAGAATACTAGAGCAAATGGATCATTAAAGAAAATGTGTGAAAATAAAAGTTTGAAATTATGGCAATGGGGGTATGATATCCCATAACATTTTTTATCCCATAAAGATAAAACTGGGATTTTGTGGTGGAGCTTTTCTTCTGTAACAACACTGACATTAAGATTTTGCCCCTTAGGAAGGTGTGTGCTACGGTGAGTGCTGTGAAGTGTGAACCTAGCGATTCGCAAGACCTGTACCCCTAGGGCTAATAATACATTATATGTTAATAAAAAATATTTTAAAAAAGATTTTGCCCTTTAAATTGGGATTGTGGGCATATTTTTAGAGTCACTGTTATCAAGCCAGTATGATAGCACTGTACCTGGAATTTTCAGCAATGGATCTAGGTAGGCTCTTTCAGCCAAGCTGCATTTTTAGGCAACTACGTACAAAAGATGTATTAGAATAACTGTTTGCGGTATTCTTAAATATAGAAACAGGAAGTATGGGAGGATACCTCTAGCTACCCTTATCAGATAAACACACAGCTGAACAGTTCCTTCATAATTTTCTTAAATTTAAGCAACAAAAAATTTTCTATTGTTATATTCTTAGCATGTCTTATAGTAAAGATAATGTTGATGATGATTTCACTTCTACAAATGATTTATTCTTACATTTGTATCATGCTGCCAAAATTCCAAATCACTTATGTTTTTATTGCTTCTTAATAAAGGGTGTCAGAATTATATATGTATTTCCCACATAAATCTATTTCAGTATTATTTGCATGGCTTATTTCATTAATAATAAGGTAACAAATAATAAAGTTATTAAAACATCTTTGGAATCAATTTGTATTGGCTTTTGTACTAAAAAAAAAATGTGTGGGCATGAAGCAGAAAAGTGATTCTCAAGCTTTATGGTACTGAATAACAGCCTCAACAACTTGATAAACTGCAGATTACCAGCTCCTAGCACTAAGAAATTCTCATTCAGAAGATCCAGAATATATGCTCTACAATCTTCACCATTGAAAGACACCAGATCGTTTACTTTAGGTTTCCTAGTGTAGTGGCCAGTTTGGTATATGTGGTTTATTTGATCAGTTTTGGTCAAATACTAAGGAACATGACTACTGGATCATATGGTAGGAGGATGTTCTGTTTTGTAAGAAACTGTCAAAATGCTTTCCAAAGTGGCTGTACCATTCTGCATTCCCATTAGCAATGAATGAGAGTTCCTGTTGCTCACATCCACATCAGCATTTGGTATTGTCAGTGCTATGGATTTTGTCCATTTTAATAGGTGTATAGTAATATCTTTGTCGTAGTTTGCAATTTCCTATTAACATATGATATTGATCATCTTTTTATATTCTTATTTGTTATCCATGTATCTTCTTGGTGAGGTATCTATTCAGGTCTTTTGCCCCTTTTAAAAATTGGGTTATTGTCTGTTTATTGTTGAGTTTTAAGAGTTATTTGTATGGGATGCCTGGGTGGCTCGGTTGGTTAAGCTGCTGCCTTCAGCTCAGGTCATGATCCCAGGGTTCTGGGATTGAGTCCTACATCAGGCTCCTTGCTTGGTGGGGAGCCTGCTTCTCTCTCTGCCTCTGCCTGCCACTCTGCCTGCTTGTGTGCTCTCTCGCTCTTTTTCTCTCTCTGATAAATAAATAAATAAAATCTTTTTTAAAAAGTTATTTGTATAGTTTGGATAACAATCTTTTATCAAATATGGTTTGTGAAACTATTTTCTCCCAAGTTTGTGGCTTGTGTTTTCATCTTCTAATGGACATCATTTATAGCATTCGTTTGTTATGTTTGCTGCCATATTAGACTCTGGGCTTCTTATGAGTCAGGATTAGGTTACATTTCTCTTTAGTTACTTATCCCAGTGCTTGGTACATAGTACAATTAAATAATGTTTAAAGAATGGATATTGCTTGTGAAGTGGTCATCTAATCTCTTGCTACATAAGGGATGGCCCTCCAATTGGTAGTATGGGCATCCCTGGAGAGATGTCAGAAATGAAGAATTTCAATCTTCACCTACTAAATAAAAACCTGCATTTTTTTTTCACAAGAACCTCAGAGGATTGATGAAACTTCGCCTTTATGACCCACATCTCCCCACCAGGAGTCAGGTGTGGCAGGAAGCCAAGTCATTCATGACAGACTAATTTGGAAAGTTCTATTTTAGGCAGGAACAGGAAGAGCCTCACCACCCAGCCCAGAAAGTAAAAATGGCATCTGAGAAAGAAAATATTACTACTTTATAGAATGTTTGCCCTGAATTTGAGAACACAGGAACTGAAAATCCTGTGTTAGAAATCAAGTTATAGTTTCAAAAGCAAGTTCTGGGGATTGATCTTTAAAATCAGGCCCTATTCTGAAGTTAGTTAGGGTAAATGTTCCATAGGAATCACTTTATCTGCGAACAATCTATGACCACATACTAGGCACTTACTAGTTTGTTAGGTTCTGAAGTGACATGGTTGAGAAAGATTCCATTACTGCTCATCACTACTTATAGCATAGATGAATGAAGTAAAAACTGAACAAAAAATATAATCTGATAACTGAATTGTTCTCAGGCCTCTGTCTCTATAGGTCCCTGACCAATTAAAACAAAGAAGTCAGATTGGGGAAAAGATTAACATTAATGGTAATGGTAAATTGGTGAGCATGGCTTAGGTCAAAAGACAGCATGTTTCCTTCCAGTTCCTCCACTTAAATCCTGCTTGACTTGGGACTTATTTATAGGAAGGGTTAGGTCTAAAAAGAGATACTGGGGTGCCTGGGTGGCTCAGTGGGTTAAAGCCTCTGCTTTTGGCTCAGATCATGATTCCAGGGCCCTGGGATTGAGCCCCACATCGGGCTCTCTGCAGAGAGCCTGCTTCCTCCTCTCTCTCCCTGCCTGCCTCTCTGCCTACTTGTAATCTCTGTCTGTCAAATAAATGAATAAATAAATAAATAAATAAATAAAATTAAAAAAATAAAAAGAGATACTCAACCAGCCATGTGGGAGATGCTAGTGTACCTCAAACTTCCCTAATTGCAAATGAATGAGAGCCAGGGATGTGATGACAGTCTCCTTTGCTTTGAATACAAGGGCTCCTTCCCAAGGTTAACGTGGTTAAAAGAGGGAGAGGTTCTGTCCAACTCTCCACCCAGTTAAATCAATCCTTCTTCTATAAGAAGAAGTCTGCAAGAGGGTAGATCAGTGGAAGAGCCTATTTCAGAAGTTAAAGAATGGGAGGCAAGAAAAAGAACGATTTTTTTTTCCTAATTTTGGTAAGTACTCGATGGGTGTTAAGTACCAGAGGAAGTGACAGGCTATGAGCCAAATTTTAGCTGTCATTGTCATCTAAATAGCTTATAATTAGTTATAAAGTGCTTTCCTATATATTATTATACAAAGCATTTTATGCACTTTGAGAGCTCAATTGCAACTATTTTCTCTTTATACTTCTTGGTTGGTCAAGATGTGTGTAACTAACATGCTGATATTCCCAAATACTTAATTTTTATTTTAGATGATATCATTATAAATTTATTCAAGTCTTAATCAAAGTCTGACAACTGATAAATAATTTTATTTGAGGTAAAAAAAAAAAGAGGAGGGTCAGGATTGGCCAGAATTTCATCAGGTAAGAAACCTCCAACTTTCTCAAGCTACCTTAAAATGGCTAAAATTGGTAGTAACTCTAAACTAGACAATCACAGGTTGAATTGTTTTTCAAACTTCTGGGAATTTGTGTTTTCTTTGAGTGATACTTTATGTAGAGATTGGAGAAGATAGGATATCAAATTTTATTTGAGAGATATTAATATTTAGTATGTGTCTCAAGTTAAGAAGTGCAAATTAAATAATATTATCATGAATCTCTTCAAGGAAGTAATCCAAGTAAAGTTGGATCCATAGTAGAACTATAGCCTATAGGTTGACTGCTAAATTAAATTTGAGTCTTGTACTCCAGGGCTTTCTACGGTCCATAACCAAGCATTACTAGACAATATTTTACCTCTTATGATTCTTGATGATCTCTTGACAGTAATAATATTTATCCTAACAAACATCTATTATTTATTGAGTGCTTGAGCATTGTTCTAAGCCTTTTAAATGTATGACTTGCTGAACTTACACAATCACCTTATGGAGTAGGTAGTTGTTGTGCTCATTCCACTGATCAGGAAACTGAGGCACATAACAGTCAAATAACATGTCCAATTTTACAGGGCTAATAAGTGGCAGAATCTGAATGGCAACCTAGCAGTCTGACTCCAGAGTCCATGTTCTTACTGTGGCATCAACTTGAGGAGCAATGGAGAAGGATTTGGGCTATTCTGGATTCACTCTTTGATGACTTAGATCTATCTGCTGAAGCTGACCCAGAAATGTTGGATTAATCCCTGTAATCTCTATGTTACCCTGCATAACCAGGTAATGCTTTCAGTTCCCAGTTATCAGTTCTGGGCCGTTGAGAGAAAAAGGAATTGTCCTGGGCAAGGATCTCAAACTACATTAGAGAGAATTGTACACATGCTGATGTCAAGGACAGATCATAAAATGGTTATCAGGATAAGTACGTAAAGGAGGATACAAAAATGGACAGGTATAATGAAGATGTCAGTAATCCAAGTACCAGTGACCAGAGATTAGGCGTCAGGGAGGAATGTAGCACAGCGCCTGGCAACGTGAATGGAGTTGGATCTGAGCCTGCTGCATTTGAATGTAGGAGTCTCTAACATTGGTCTTATTCAGGCTTGGTCCCAGAGTGGGATGGGCTTAAAAACTGAAGATAAAGACAAGTATGCAGACTTGTATGAAATTGAGGAATTAGAGAATTTGGAGGTTGCTGGCAACAGTGATGGAGGCAGATATAGGGCTTGGGCAGACCTGACTTTTTTTTTTTTTTAATTTTTTAAATTTATTTGTAAGAGAGAGAGAGAGAGAGCGAGCACAGGCAGACAGAGTGGCAGGCAGAGGCAGAGGGAGAAGCAGGCTCCCTGCCCAGCAAGGAGCCCGATGTGGGACTGGATCCCAGGATGCTGGGATCATGACCTGAGCCGAAGGCAGCCGCTTAACCAACTGAGCCACCCAGGCGTCCCAAATAAAATCTTTAAAAAAAATATATACAATTTCATACAATACACAAAACAAAAACAGAGACTTAAGCGTCTGCCTTCGGCTCAGGTCATGTGACCAGAGTCCCAAGATCGAGTCCCACAGAGGGCTCTCTGCTCCTCAGGGAGTCTGCTTCTCCCTCCGGCCCTCCCCCTCTCGTGCTTTCTCTCTCTCAAGTAAATGAATAAAATCTTTAAAAAAATACAGTATGATAAGTTAAGGATGCAAATTAAAATCTTTAAAGCAGTCATTAATATTATAATCACTAAATATTATTATTTAATAAATAATTATAGGCAAATATCCAATATAAAAATAGAACATTCAATGCTCAATAGAAGTCAGATATTTAATGCATGAATTTAAGAGCTGAGCTTCAAAATACACAAAACAAAAACAGAGACTTAGGGCAGCAGGAGACAAATCTACAATCTGAGAACAAATCCTCAGTTGAGAAACCCTAGAATCAACAACAGATCAATGAAATAGAAGAGAGAGTTCATAGGTAGAGAACAAATGAAGTCCTTGTATATGAAAATAAAGACTAAGATATCATTAGACCTCCTATATCCCTAGCACTAGGAAGGGCATGGTGAGTGTGCTAGTCTGTCAGGTTTGGAATGTATTTAATAGACATTGGGGAAACCATTGAATGGTTTGTGAACAAGGCATTTACGTCAACCCCTTTGAGAACTGCTATGGTCTGAATATTTGTGTCCTTCAAATCTATATATGAAAACCTTTAACCGTAAAGTAATGATATTAATAAGGTGGGGCTTTTGGAAGGTGATTAGGTCACAAGGGTGGAGCCCTCCTGAATGAGAGCAACGCTTTATTAGAGAGACTGCAGAGAGATCTACAGCCCTTTCCACCATATGAGTCTACAACGGGTAGTCTGCAACCGGAAGACAGCCCTCATCCTACCATGCTGGCACCCCGATCTTGGACTGCCAGCTTCCAGAACTATGAGAAATCGTTGTTTATAAGCCACCCAGTTTATGGCATTTTGTTATACAGCTCAACTACACTAAAGAAAGTATGTTTCATGCAAGATAAAATTATTATCCCCATTTAAATGTACATATTCAACAGATGCCTCTCTCTCGGTAAACCATTTAAACAGAGAAGTGAAAATGATCAGTTCAAAGAGTTGTGTTTTGTAAGCCTGAATAGGAAATAAATCAATCTGATTGACGTATTTGATGTAGGCTGCTCTAGGAGCCTAGCCAGAGCCTTCTTCTCCTGGGCCTCTTCACATTAATATCTATCTGAATGTTCAGCTGGGGATTATAATAGAAGGCAACGATTGATGTGGCAATCCTGGTTAGTACCTCTGCTTTTTTTTTTTTTAATTTTAAGTTGAACTTTTATAGAAGTAAAACATTCATAGAAGGGGGAAGCGGGAAAGGGGAAGTAAGTGCAAAGATTGTTGAATTTGAATTGAATGAATTTATGTAATCAGCACCCTTTAGACCTAGAGACAGAACATGGCCCACACACCAAAAGCTCCCCTAATGCTTCCTCCAAGCAATGCCTCTGCTCCCCAAGGAAACTATCCTGACTTCTAACACCATGTATTACCTTTAATGGTTTTGAACTTGATATAAATAGAATAATACGATATATAAATTTTAGTTTAATGTCAAGAAGTATAAAAGGTCTGAGATTTTTCCTTACTTGCAAGGTGATAAATTAATCTGCTATCGTTTCATGGGTGCTGTAGGAAAACAAGAGACTCCTGGACCAGAGAAAAGGATCCTCTCATTCACAGTGAGGTTAAAGTTTACCTTTTCCCAAGTGACATTTTTGGCTCTGCTGTTCTATAGCCACAGGCCCTAGAGCATCAGAAGGTGCCCTAGGTTTTAGGGTCCCAGAGGAATAGGAGGATTATTAGGCTGTGAGGTTTCAGGGATCCAGAGTCAATATGGGTCTGATTCAGCTTTCAAAGCAGCTGAACCCCAACACTCCACATCACAGCAGGACATTTGCAAGTTGTCTCTCTTTAAAAGTCTGACTTAAAAAAAAACACTGAACTGTAATTATTTAATTGAGTTTACAGCTGCTCTTACTGAATTCTGATAGAATTATATTTCTTAAAATAGTGTTTTTGAATGTAGATAATTTAAATATAATTCTTGTGAATATTTCATTTTCATTGGTTCTGCTAATATTAAATAAAATATGTATTATATTTTGATTGAATTAATGAGTCCACTTGTTACTTAAACTATAATTAAAATGTGACATGGCCAGGTGGAGGTATTTGAAACGATAAAGACCATTCATCTAGGCTATGAGTTATTAGAAGACATCTGTAAAAGTAACTTAATCAGTACTTCAACAAATTTTGATTGGCTTTAAAAAAAATAACACACAAAAAACTTAAAAACATCACCACTACTACCCCCAACCCTATTAGTATTTTTATTAGTTTATTGAATTACATTATGGATTAATTTCGGAGAGTTGACATTTTACAGCAATTTCATTTCTTGTTTTGTAATTTTGGTTTAATCTACAATTCTGTTTTTTAAATAACTTTGTTGTTTAAAATGGTATCTAGGAGCGCCTGAGTGGCTCAGTCTGTTAAAAGTCAGAACTTTGGTTTTGGCTCAGATCGTAATCTCAGGGTTGTGAGATCAAGCCCCACTGGCAGGGCAGGCTCTGAGCTCAGCAGGGAGTGTGCTTGGGATTTTTTCCCTCTACCTGTCCCTCTGCCCCCACCTCCGTTTGCATGCACGTGCTCTCCCTCCCTCTCTCTTTCATAAATGAATAAACAAATTAAGTATTTAAAAATAGAATAAAATAAAATGGTTTCTAAATTCTAGTAGTTACTTTTTTTAGTAACATAGGACTAAATCTTTAGTTGTACATATCCTATACCATTATAAAGTCCTTAACATTACTCATATTATCTCCAATGTAATTCTTTACTAACCAAGCATCAAGAAACCAGTAACTCAGTCACACAAGACCCTTCTCCACAATCCTATATGGAAAAGTGGCATTTGTTTTTTTTTCTTCAGAAACTTTAAACTTTCCCATTTTCTATTCACTATGATGTAATCATGGACAATCAACTCAGGAGCACACTTAACTATAGTGGCTTTCATTTGATACCGTTAAAGTCAGGGTGGGCAAGCGTTGCCAAAGACCTTAACACAGTTAAACATCTGTATCGAGGCTTTAATATTTGTTATCAGCAGTATTTGCTGTAGGATGATATTTAACTAATGCCTGATGGACACAAGAATTTTATATATAAATTTTATCTAATAATACACATCACACATACCATTATTCATGTTCATTTACAATATATGTATATACTCAAACATATAATACGCATACACCCTCATAAATATATACACGCTCATATAATAAGCATGTAGATAATTACAAATTGAAATATTAATATCCTTATATATAAATTTATATTTATAAATTTAGTTACCTGTAACTAGGTTTTTTTCATCTTGTCAACTCTCTAAGGTAGCATTCACAAATTAAAAATAAAAGACATAATAAAACATGTTTTCCTTCAATATTAAAATTTTCATCCCAAATACGACAATTACTTGCTAGCATTTGCTAATCTTAGGGAGCTATATTAGTAATATAATACTGGAGGAGAAGAAAAGGAGAAAAAAAGTAATACAATACTTCCTTTCAATGGCAAGTATTCAAATTTCATCATTAAATCTTTTTTCTATTTCAGTAGTTTGGATTTTTTTTTCAAAAACAACTTTAAATGTATATAGATTAAGTTTTTTTATTCTGTCACTGTTGCCATCGCACTTAAACTCCTGACATAAAACATAATTTTAAAGAAATGAGTTATATAGTTTCATTGAATCTAAGTACTAAAAATGCTATTTTATACCTGTAAACATAGAAAGCTGGTCATGGCCCTTTCATTAGTAATGTAAGATTTTTCAATGCCCATCATCTTTAAAATTACCCTTGAGTTTACAAAAGGTCAGATGGAACTGGCCTCATGCCCTCTTTGAAGAGGTTTACCACACTGTGCTCAACCACATTCCCATGGGGTAATATGGTGGTAAATTCTGGGCCAGCCACCAGAATCATATGCTAAAATTTAATTAACAGATTAGGGTTACTAATACTAAGATTATCAACTAATATATTTATAATATATGATTAAAAGACAATTAATAATGAATCAATAATGAAAACACATTAATTCTTGCCATTGTTCTCCTAGAGTTTTATTTAATGTTGCTACAGATATATGAATACTCAAAATACCATTCCACCATTTCCAATGGTAGGTATGACTCAACATTTTTTGAAAGATGGGATTATGTTTTATATATAATAGGAAGAACATTTCTAATATATCCTAAAAGAATTAAGAATAATTAAATTATAACTAAATTAATATACTATAATTAACATTAATCTGTACATATGAATATGTACATATATATATACCACTTTAGACAGGAAGCTGCCATTTAATATTGCCATTTTTCAAATTTCATTCACATCAATTAATTGTTAAGATTGTATTCTTCTACTTCAGTAGAGCTATGATGCTGTCGTCATTAATTTTGTGTCAATTTGACTGGACCACAGGGTACTTAGATATTTGGTCAAACATTCCAGGTGTTTCTGTGGGGGTGGTTTTAGATGCGGTTAACAGTTAAATTGGTACACTGAGTAAAGCAGGTTGCCTTCCTTATAGGCATGGCCTCATCCAATCAGTTGAAGGCCCAATCCTCCCTTATGTAGGAGGGAATTCTTCCTAATGGCCTTCTGACTAGGACTAGCTTTACTTCTACCCTCAGATTCAAACTGAAATACTGACTCTTCTTGGGTCTCAAGGCTGCTAGCCTTCATACTACAACTACCTCTTTGGCTCTCCTGTTTCTTAGGTCTTCAGACTCAGACTGGAGCTGACCCATCAGGTCCTTTGAATCACTAGCCTCCTCACTTGCCTTGCAAATCTGGGACATACCAGCCTCATATTACTTACCAGTAATTATGAGAGTTAATTCCTTATAATAAATTTCTATCTATCTAGATATATATCTTACATACATATATAGATACATGTAGATATATATCTTACAGTATCATATAGTATATATTATATATATTATATGATATATATATGTATATGTATATATGTAAAATCTATACATTATATATGTAAAATCTATACAAAATTGGTTCTAGGTCTCTGGAGAACCCTGACAAATTACAACTACCAACTTCCAATTAGTTATTTGCAAGATAATGTAGAAGAATAAACTTACAAATAGCATCACTAATACTCATGAAATATCAGCTTTAGTATTAGTTATTGTTGTATTATGACTATGATAGTAAAATGAATATACAGAAAAACCACTGTTTGAACATAGACTTGATTAGAATCTACACACTTATTTCCAACAAAAATTTTCCTAGTAGCTATCACCCTCCTGTCCTTTAACCCAGGAATTGAGTTACTATCACTTGTTTTATTTTCACTTTTTATTTTTACTAATTTGAGTGTCCTGAATATATAATCTACAAATTATGTTTGTTCTGTCATCTGTTATTGTAATATTAAGAGCTCATTCTTCAAAAGACTTAAATGAATAATGTAGCAAGCAAATAATATGGACTCATTAAATTATGACTCACTCATGCCATCATACTAATGCATCCCGCACACCATTTAAATGAAATTCTCACTAGTTTCATAGAAGCTATAATGTGAGTTTTCATCTACTAGTGCCAACTTAGAGTGTGTAACATTATCTTGATATAGTTTTGCTTACCCTAAACAAATATTTACATCATTGACTTTAATGTCATTCATTTTATAAGCTTTTGTAGCTCGAATTCCAGCGTAGGTTTTGCCTTCTTAGTAATAGTGTCAAATATACACAGTCTTTTTTTTAAGATTTTATTTATTTATTTGACAGCGAGAGAGAGATCACAAGTAGGCAGAGGCAGGCAGAAAAAGAGAGAGAGAGAGAGAGAGAGGGAAGCAGGCTCCCCACTGAGCAGAGAGCCCAATGTGGGGCTCGATCCCAGGACCCTTAGATCATGACCTGAGCCAAAGACAGAGGCTTAACCCACTGAGCCACCCAGATGCCCCCAAATATATACAGTCTTATATGCCCAATCTACTAGTCTACTTCAATGTTAATGATTTTTTTAAAATTTTTATTTTTTATAAACAAATTTTTATCCCCAGGGGTACATGTCTGTGAATCACCAGGTTTACACACTTCACAGCACTAACCATAGCACATAGCCTCCCCAATGTCCATTACCCCACCCACCTTTCCCGACCCCTTCCACCAGCAACCCTCAGTTTGTTTTGTGAGATTAAGAGTCACTTATGGTTTGTCTCCCTCCCAATAATGATTTTTATATCATACTCATATTATTAACAATAAAATGATCTGTCAAATAATTTAAGTTTCATATTAACTATAGTTTATATAACCTCATAATTAGCTTCAATAGCTTTCAATTATTTAAAAATTATTTTAAATATGTCTACATTTCTCATAGATTTTGACAGTTTTTATCTTCAACTGCCTTGTCATATTTATAACCCTGTTAGTCTAACGATCAAAAATTTGAAAATAAAATACTTTTATCTCTATTATACTATTTATATTACAAATATTTCTAATCATAACCAAAATAGCCATAAGTTTATTTTATATTAAATTCTTCTAGCAATTTAACTTTATTAGGATTAATTACAAGCATCCATAAAACCAGCCGAGGTTGGCCTCCATTCATGATTTCCTTTCTTCATAGAGGATTTAATTGCTGTTACAACATTATTCCCTCCCCTCCACAGTATAATAGTAAGAGCAGTTTTCCTACTAAGTGGCTTCCTACCCTATACCAGAAAACAATGCTACCATCCACCAGGACATCATGCTTACTCCCATAGCAATACACTTTCTTGCTCTCTATTCTTTATCACAGATTGGCATAAAAATTGTGAATTTCTCAACTTCATGACATTTAGGACTGGTGATAATACAATAAGAATTAGCCACTCATATCTAGAATTTTTATATATCTGCATCAACTCATTCTTTATTTTTTTATTATCTTCAGTTAGCCAACATATAGTACATCATTCATTTTTGATGTTCAATGATTGTTCAATGATTCATTAGTTGCATATAATACCCAGTGCTCATCACAACATGTGCCCTCCATAATACCCATCACCCACCTACCCTATCCCCCACCACCCTCCCTTCTGAAATTCTCAGTTTGTTTCCCAGAGTCTATAGCCTCTCATGGTTTGGCTGTCTCTCTGATTTCTTCCCCTTCAATTTTCCCTTCCTTCCCCTATAGTTCTTAACATGAAATAAACCCCCCAAATGTATTACAATATCTCATCCAAATTTATTACTTCTAATTAACACAGGATACCATAAGCAAAGATTTGAAGAAAAAAGAAAAACCCTAAATCCAAGAATAACATTTAATAAAAATATGAGATAGTTCCTGGATTTTAATGATAGCCAATAATATAAAGAAAAACTATGCTTGTTCTTCCAGAGCTAATAGTGACTAAAATAGTAATTCTAAGAGGAAACAGTGACCAAAATCTCAAATTGTCACTATTCTCAGTCATTAACTGCTCCTCAATTGACTCACATGGTCTGTGTAAAATTTTATCCTGATGAAACATGGATTCTCCTCCAGGGATAGATTTAATATAATACATTTTACAGGATTCTGCCTAAATGTTCTTACAAAAACAGTAACAGAATTCTCAGAGTGACATCAACAAAGACAGCATAATGGGAGGTCCTTGGCGCTATTTTCCTTCACAAACAAACCAAATAGCACCTATCCACAGACAAGAATGCTTCTGTGAAAATCTCAGAACCTGGAGGTAAGACTGAGCAGTCTATTGAGGAAAAAGAACCCAGAAAAGCCATATCAGAAGGGTTAAATGAAGTAGTTTCACTTTGACTACACTGCCCCTTCACCAGGTTGGCCGAGTGCCTTAGTAAAAGGCATCTCTCTTCTTCAGTGAGGAGCAGAAAGCTGGCTGGTACTCGGCTTCCCCTGGGTTCTGGAATGCTCACTTGGACATCACTTCTGTCTTACCTCATAGAGAACATTGGAAGAATTGGCAGGGTTAGACGTCCTGTGGTCAGCTAGAAATTAAGAAATGGGTGGCACTTACAGGGATCAGTGCATGGATCACCACATCCCTGCCGGTGGGTGATCTCATCTGACTAAATCAGTGTCTTGGTAAGAAATATCTGCAGTCTTACAGAATTATTCATGGAGGCAAGAGATAAAAACAATCTGTTTGTCCATAATAGGTGAATGGCTGAAGAAAATGTGACCTTCCTTCCTTCCTTCTTTCTTTCTCTCTTTCTTTCTTCTTTTTTTAATGCCTTGATGGAGGAGGTTGGAATTTGGCAGGTGAAAGTCCAGGTTAAGGGGGAAAATAACCAAAATTGTGAAGCAAGAGAGCTCTAAGCATGTTCACAGTTCATTATTTATCTGGTTTGGGTGGACTGCTTAGTCTAAGAGAAACATTCAATTTCCTAAGTTATCTGATTTTTTTATATATCCTTTAAAAGACCTCTAAACCTCTAAACCAATGCTATCTTCTCAAAATAAACTTTTGGGATGGGAAAAACATTGAAATTATATACCCCAAATTTTTCTGACTGGTTCCCTTGATTAGTGGTGTGTGGTAACCTTCATTGTGAGCTTTATCCTATGAATCATACATTCGCAGTGTCAGATGAGTTTATGGTTATTCATTCATTGTGGCTTTTCATTGCTATGACCTTAACCTCAGAATTCTTAAAACATAACTCCCCAAATAATTATGTTTGAATCATAGAGGGGGCAAAAGCACAGAATATTTTACTTTCCAACTAATTCAGGGAAGGATGTGATTGATGTGTGAAATACACTGAACCAGGAAAATTTAAGAATAAGAATTAAATGGTGACCTGGCAATAAATGCACAAGACTCAGAATAGGAGAAATTATACTATGAAACATGAGGGAAGAAAAGGAGCAAAATACTTGGCAGGTTTATAAAGGATTGGGACAATATGATGATTAATGTGTCAATTTATGAATATGCTTTTATAGGGCACAATATGAAGATTTTGGGGTCAAATATTGTTTTAGAACTTTCTGTGAAGGTATTTTCTAGGTGAGATCCATATTTTTTTTAAGATTTTGTTTATTTATTTGACAGACAGAGATCACAAGTAGCCAGAGAGGCAGGCAGAGAGAGAGGAGGAAGCAGGCTCCCTGCTGAGCAGAGAGCCCGATGTGGGGCTCAATCCCATGACCTTGAGATCATGACCTGAGCCAAAGGCAGAAGCTTAACCCACTGAGCCACCCAGGTGCCCCAATGAGATCGATATTTAAATCAGTAGACTTTGAGCTAAGCACATTGCCCTCCATAATTTGAGGGTGGACCTCATCCAATCAGTTGAAGGCCTTGATAGAAAAAGACTGACCTTCCCAGAAGAAGAAGGATTCCACTACCAGATCGCCTTTGGACAAAAACTGCCACATTGACTCTTCTCTGGGTCTCCAGCCTGTCAGCTCACCCTATAGATTTTGGACTTGCCAGCCTTATCTAAAGGTAAGCTTACATTACAAAATGTAAGCTCATTCCTTAAAATCAATCTCTCTCTTTCTCTTTAAATATATACATGTATGTATATATATTTATAAAATTCATAAAATATAAATTATAAATATATATATGTTTAGAGAGAGCATAACATATTATATATATAGAGAGAGAGATAGCATAATATATATATAGAGAGAGAGAGAACAGAACTAATAAGAGATATACATGCATACATATGTATATCTCCTATTGGTGCTGTTTCTGTGAAGTGCCCTAATACAGGCAAATTTCCAAAAAGAAATCACTTTGGCATTTTAATAAAATTTCTGTTGCACCCCCCAAGGAAAAACATAGTTTATTATTAATAAGGAAAACATTCAATATTACCACTTAATTTCTGAAGCTAAAAGACTTAAATTCTGATTTTTTTAGGTTCTGTTCAATTATAATGCAGCGTCAATAACCTTAAAAACTATTCTGTCGGGACTCCTGGGTGGCTCAGTCGGTTAAGCCACTGCCTTCAGCCCAGGTCATGATCCCAGAGTCCTGGGATCAAGTCCCACATCCGGCTCCTTGCTCAGCAGGGAGCCTGCTTCTCTCTCTGCCTCTGCCTGCCACTCTGCCTGCTTGTTCTCTCTCTCTCTCTCTCTCTGATAAATAAATAAATAAATAAATAAAATCTTAAAAGAAAACTATTCTGTCATACATATGTAGGTTTACTTTCACTTCTCATTCTTTCAGTCAAAGAGGAAATTAGATATCGTTTATTTTTCCAAAGAATTTATTTCTGCTTGAGCTGGGAAATCTCCTAGACTACTTATTTCCTGGCTGTACCCTTTACCTTTTGTGTTTAATAATCAAGCCATAATGAGAACTCAGCTTTGGCCTGCTGATCCCGAGGAAGTGAAAATGGGGTGAGCCAAAGAAACTTGCAAACTGAATCTACCTCCTTAAATTATGATGGGTGGTTACTGGAAGAGAAGCAGTCATTCCCTGAAAACCTGAAAGTACCCTAGAATCCTACACACATATTCCCACAGTAATGATGACTCATGCCAATGGAACTGTGGACTCTTACAACATTTCCTCAGTACTCCATTTAGTTCTTCACTTATGCAGCAAAAGTATACTGATTTTCAACTGGGAATAAAGTACAAAAATGGGTAAGACACACACTCTACCTTTAAGGAACTTAGAGTCCAAAAGAGAAGGAGCAATCTGGAGACAAATTAGTGCAAGAGCACTAGTGGTGTATTGATGGAGTTCTTATAATAAATAACAAATGTGTACATTGGAGATCAATTTTCTCATCTTTATATAGAAATAAAGAAATGCTGGCCCCAGATTTTATGCCAAAATTACCTCCTGTGGTGAACATAGCATAATGTATAAATAAGTTGAAGCACTGTGAAGCACTATGTTGTACACCTGAAACTAATGTAACATGTGTGACATGTGTGTGACAACTATATTCAAAACATTTTTTAAAAAATCACCTCTAGGCTTATGCTTACTGAATCTGTGTGCATCCACCTGTCTGAGGGGACCCTGAGTGACTCAAAACATACCATCAACTTCCTTCATATTATGTGTGCACCTGTCAGTTCCTCAACCTCATTTCTAAACGATTTTCCATTTCCTCTTTAATACATTACTAGAGTTATCAAGTCAGTTACGCTTTGAGAAAGAGACAGAATAGGGCATGTATATGGATGGCATTGCAACCCCTCCCAATTGGGTTTATCAGCAGTAACACACAACCCTGAGCTGTTGTAAGTTTGGACTGCTAATGATTCACAGTGCCCTACCTGCTTACTTCCTTAGAAAATTGCCCTTGAATGATGATAGTCACCATTGTGAGAGACTACCAACTTCCCCAACAGTCTACAGACAATGAGTGACTAGTTGATACTAGGTATGACAGACCAACCCCTGATCTCAAAGGGAACAACTTGGTGGTGCAGTTTATGCTCCAGGTACCCCACCCCTAGGGATCCAGCCCAGGCTATTTTGTACCTGAGGCCACAACATGATTACCTCTTCCTACTACTCCCTTTTGCTTTATACTCTGTCTTAGATATTCATTCTGAAGAGTACTCCCTCCATAAAACTTGTTTTACTCATATCTTTAGCAATATCAGATATGGTAAAGACAATGTAGAAAGGCTAAAGGGGATTAGTATGTCATTTTAGGTCTTGAGGATTTCTTTTCAATCTCCATTTAGGAGTCCAGCTCAGCACAGTGGCATTCCCATGGGATGAAACCAGTGTGCATTTACTGTTTTGCACAGAGATATTTAAATTTGCTGACATATTGTCATAATTTAATGAGATGATATTAGACCTGATCACTATTAAGAGCAAGTGAAAATACCACAGTTCTGACCATCATGAGAAAGGCCCCTTTAGAGGATTCTCAGGAGGCCTAAGGGTTATGGGAACCCTTATAAGAAAATGGTGGCTGATAACTGTTGTGAAATTTGAAGGCCCAGCCCAATCTGGGAATTATGTGGACTAGAGCAACTGGCAACATTCCTTAAACTGTGAGAAGTGAGTTATCTCTTGGAGACCCTGCCAATAAACAAGTATATCACAGGCAAACAGCACTGGGTACTGAGGTTTAGAAAAAAGTCATATTCCTTTCCTAGAAATCTTATTGGACATAATTCACCAAAAAAAAGAATTTGAAGGAGTGTTTTGAGCAAAAATAAATGTTAAAAGAATTTACAAAGAGATGCCTGGGTGGCTCAGTCAGCTAAGCATCTGCGTTCGGCTCAGGTCATGATCTGAGGGTCCTGGGATCCAGTCCGCGTTGGGCTCCTTGCTTGGCAGTGAGCCTGCTTTTCCTTCTGCCTCTGCCCATCTCCCTGTTCATGCACATGTGCTGTCTCTCTCTCTCTCTCTCTTCCTCTGACAAATAAATAAATAAATAAAATTTTTAAAAATTACAAAAAGCAATGGTACATGTAGTCTCATTCTATTCTTCAGATGATATTAGAAATAACTGCAACCACAATATACACAGGATTGGAGCTTTTGGCAAAAATAAAATACATTAACTCAATGGACACCTCTCAAGTTTTGTACTTAAAAACTGCCCATTTGAAAAATAATTACTAGCTTCTTACTTGGCTGAGGTCAAAACTGACCTCACCATAGAGAAGCATCAAGAAATTTGAGGCCAGAGATGCTTGGTGGCTCAGTTGGTTAAGCGGCTGCCTTCAGCTCAGGTCATGATCCCAGCGTCCAGGGATCGAGTCCCACATCGGGCTCCTTGCTCGGCAGGGAGCCTGCTTCTCCCTCTGCCTCTGCCTGCCACTCTGTCTGCCTGTGCTCGCTCTCTCTCTCTCCCTCTCTCTCTAACAAATAAGTAAATTTTTAAAAAAATTTAAAAAAAAAAGAAATTTGAGGCCAGTAATATGATTCATGTCTTGTAGGGAAGAATAAACACAGAAGACTCTGGCATTAAGTGGAAGTTGTATATCAAGAGCATACCAAAGGGGGACGTCCAGGGATGTCCAGCACATATGGAAGCAAGCTGATTTATTGCCTGTAAGGATAGTGATAGGGCCTATGAGAACTCCCTAGCTTCATTGCTGTCTGAACCTCATGATTTTTATCCCAGCTGAGGAAAGACCAGGTTTGCTGGCCTTGTTCACCATTCTCCGACTGAGTTCTCAGATTAAAGGCCACATTGTTGTATGGAAATCAGTAGCACTCTAAAGAGAGAAGAAGGCACCACAAATCTGCACAAAGGGCAGAGTTGAGGGTTGTGTATTTAACACTGGCAGTGGAGTAAATTTCCCATCCTCTGGTAGTGGGTTTAGATACTTAGAAACTCTGTGGCTATAACCAGTGGCCTTGCTCTATGGTCAGGCAAATGAAGCCTACATGACTGAACATAAGGAATATCCCTATATGAGGAACTCAGATTTACAATTCCCTGTAGAAATTTAGAGGAAAAATTAAAGTGAGTCATGTAGATGCTCATCAAAAATTCCAGTCGCTGGCTCAGAAAGGGATTGGGAAAGTTGGCCACTGTTTTAGTCATATCCCTAGGTAGAAGTTATCCGGGTGAAATGAACAGGCATAAAGTAGGTCATGCACTGTTGAGTTACAGATGACACAACCCCTTAGTTACTGCTGACTAATGTGATAAGAAACCACACCTTTGTCTACAAGTAAGAAATCCATTGAAATGGCTTGACTAAGATTGCTTGAAGGCAAAGGCCTGTGCATAGCTGGCTAGTAGATTGCATCCTACCATTACTTGTAGTCTTAGGTGAGGTTACAAGTGGTTCGAACTGGGCTGGGGACTGTACTATAATGGGTTTGCTTATCCTATAATCTAGAAGTAACCTCAGAGAATATAATTAAGGGTCTGGAAGAGCAAAATATCCATCATTTTGGCTCAGTTGAATATATTTTTTTCAGTACCTGCTTTTCTTCTACCAATGTATATAAATGAACAACAAAGAATGATATTGCATGACCAAACCACACTTCTCTTCACTCTTAGAGCAGTGGTTCCATTAAAAAATTGTAATGGTATCCAAAACCCTTGTTTTTCAAAAGCTGTTGAAGAAAAGATTTTAAGGATTGGATTGTTATTCAATTATTGAATATGACAGAACGTTAAATGAGGACTCTACTGGATCTATTTCTAGATCTGAAAATGCAAATGATGGGTGGTAGAAGAAAGTAAAGCAGTACTTTATAAATTTCCCACTCAGAGGTTTTTTGGTGATAGCAAGCCTGGGTTTAAATTTATATGTCCCCAAGAAAAGTCATGTAAATGACTAAGAAATAGTATCTATGCTAACTTTTTGGCAGTATGCATCCCCAAAGGTACTTTTGAATAGGTCATAAGTTCAACTTAAGTACTAAATTTGGGCTAACTGTAAACATGATCCATTTCCAAGCAGCAGGACTAGTCTTATGTTTCTTTATCTTTCAAATATGACATCAGGAATGGAGGTTGAGAAGTTGGTGATATAGATCGTGACAGACATCAGTCTCTCTCACAAGAAGACCAACTAGCATCTATCCTAGACAAGGTATTCCATTTCCAAGACATTTCCATTGAGGAAATCCCAGAACCTAGGTGAAGCTGAAGCACCCTTTTGGACCACAGAGACCCAGAAGGACTGCATTAGAAGGGTACAGAGAAGTGGCTACTCACTGACCACATCTCCCCTCCTACAGACTGGCTTTAAGCCATACTGAGAGGGCCCTCAGGGGCCCACATTTTTCCTAGTGGATAAAGGAAGCCCAAGGTGGATATACAGCTCCCCCAGAGTTGTGGGACACTTCCTGGGAGCCCCATTCAGGTCTCACCTCTTTGAGGGTCATTGGGGGAATCTTCAAGGCTTGATTACTGGCAATAAGATAGAAAGAAGTGGGGACAAAGTTTATAATAACAGCACTCAGATCTCAGAGGACAGAGTTCCTAGCCAATAGCTCTGTCCAGAGCCTAGGCAGTGGTCACATATGACCAGGGAGCTTGGTGGGCAGTTCTGTCTAATTCAGGTCTCCAGTCAATAAGCCATGCAAGCAATGAGCCCATTCTATAACCCCAACCCATCAGGAAAGCAGATTGGGAGCCCTGACCAAATGCTGAGTATAGCCTCTAGTGTCACTTGATCCAGAAGCCTGACCAAGGAATCTGAGCAGCTTTAGAGCTCATCCTACAGCTGTGCTTAGGCAGGGAGCCAGGCCAACAACACTGGCCAATTGTTAAGTATAACCTCTGGTTTCCCATAACCAGGGAGCTTAAACAGTGACCTCAATATCTAAAATATACAAGAAACTCATACAACTCAGTAGCAAAAAACCCAGATGTTTTTAAATGACAAACATCCTGAATAGACATTTTTACAAAGAAGACATATAAATGCCCAACAGTACACAAAAAGATGCTCAACATCACTAATCATCAGGGAAACGAGAAACAAAATCACAATGAAATACCACCTCATTTCTGTCGGAATGGCTAGTATAAAAAACACAAGAGATTACAAGTGCTGACAAAAATGTGGAGAAAAGGAACCCTCGTGCAATGTTGGTGGAAATGTAAATTGGTGCAGCCACTGTGGAAAGCATTATGGAAGTTTCTCAAAAAATCAAAACTAGAACTACCCTATGATCCAGCAATTCTACCTCTGGGTGATAGCCAAAGGAAATGAAATCACTATCTTGAAAAGATATGTGCATTCCCATGTTCGTTGCAGCAATATTTGCAATACCCAAGACATAGAAACAACCTAAGTGTCCACTAACAAATAAATGGATAAAAAAGATATGATAGATACACACAATGGAATATTATTTAGCCAAAAAGAAGCAACTCCTGCCATTCACAACATTGTGGGTGAAACTTGAGGGCATTATGTTAAGTGAAATAAGTCAGAGAATGACAAATACTGATGATCTCACACATACATGGAATCTGAAAACATCAGTTGAGGAGAATAGGGAAATGGGTGAAGGTAGTCAAAGGGTACAAAATTCTGGTTATAAGATGAGTAAGTTCTGAAGGTAGATTGTATAGCATGGTGACTCTAGATTATAATACTATATATTTGAAAGTTGCAGGAGAATAGATCTTAAAAGTTCTCATGCACACACACAAATTATAACTATGTGGGAGGGTGAATGTATTAACTCACTTTATTGTGGTAGTCGTTATGCAATATATACATATGTCACATCATTTCATCATACACCTTTAACTTACACATTGTTATATGTCAACTATATCTCTATAAAGCTGAGGGAAAAAAATTAAGAATCCATGAGCATAAGTGCTGTTCTCAACAGCTATGTGGATAAACAGCACATCTGCTGAATCAAAAAATTCAGCCACGGAGAGCAGTTTGTGTCAGAAAGGTAATAAGTGGAATCAGTCCAAGATCATAGAAGAAGGAAAGGGCACTTGCAAAGGGGTCACAATATTAGAGAAGAATGCAATCATACGATTTCTGTGAAAACATTTCAGAGCAAGGGAATAATATTCTTAGCGTTCTCTCTCTCTCTCTCTCTCTCTCTCAGAGCTAGCACTGGCTGGTATTGGGAGGATTTACTGCATAGATGCTCTTTACTAAAATAGTAAAACTTTTCTGGAAGCCATTCAATAGAATTCCTCATAGCCTGTGGCATGATTAAACACCATGGCCCTTACTAAATGCAGGGGAGTTAAGGGAACTCAGTTGCCTCTTAAGCTGCGAGTTTATTGTTTGTTTGTTTGTTTGTTTTTGTTTGTTTTTCAAGACTTATTTAATTTAGAGAGAGAACATGAGTGGGGGGTGAGGAGGGGGAGAAGGAAAGGGAGAGGGAGAGAAAGAAAGAAACAGATTCCCTGCTGAGTGGAGAATGACACAGGGCTCAAATTCAGGACCCCAAGATCATGATCTGAGCTGAAATCAAGAGCCAGACACTTAACTGACTGAACTGCCTAGGTTTCCCTAAGCTGGGAATGTTAAGGAAAAGGGGAATTGAACTGTTTGTAGGTTTACCACATTAACAGCGTCTTCCACTGGGAATGAGGAAAGGAGGTAAACAGATTTATGTATGTAAAAGGTCATTGTTTCTGTAGAGGATATGGGCAAGTTAAGGTAGGGGTCTGGAGCTGGGGAAACCAACGAGCAGATGATGAGGCTGAAACTAAAGCTATGGTGGTAGGTGTGGAGGGTGAGGTCATAAGTGAGGGGATGGAGGGAGATGTGTCAGAACTTGGTCACCAGACCAGAAGTGTTAGGGAGAAAGGAGTCCCAGGTTCTGGCCAGGGTGATTATCAATGCTACTGGAAAAGAAGATTGATGATGATTCATTTGGTTACTTGTGTCTATCTAATCCCACTTACATTTCACCCTCTGCTTCTTAATGCCTCTCTTGTTTTTGGACCGTATGACCCTACACTGAAGTTAAATGGGCCTAAAAGGTTATGACAAATGTGACGTTTATTATAATCCCAAATCTTAGAAAAATAGTGTCATGGGAATCTATGTGTAGATCTTAGAATTGCAGTGCTCATAGTTACATAGAGAATTCCTGTTTCAAGCTCCCAGGTTCCCAGAAGAACCCTATAAGAGCCAAATGAGATAATTATGAGAAAGATATTTGTAAATGGTAAAATGTCATAAAATGCACATGATTATAAGAATTCGTTTAAGATAGAATGATATCTAATAGAAGAACACAGAATCTCTGATTCTTATATTTATGAAAATGGAAATGAATTCTCATTCTACTCCATTCAGCAGAGAACATCATGTACAAAACACTTGTAATTCTCTCTTCCTTCCTCACACCTTCCTACAAGAGGTGGGGTGATATATCTAGCTAGTGAATATGGGAGATGAAAATGAACTTTGGTTCTGCCCAGCTGCCTACAAGCTCATCAGAGTCTGCTCTTCCACTCCTAGTGCTGGGGATCAGGCTCAGTCTCAGAGGGGAGAGGCTAATCATGTGAGAGGTTCAGTTTAAGTCTACAGTGAAGTACTAAGAAACTCATTGTGGCTGCGTACTTAAGCTATTATTTCAGTCCTGCGTTTGGTTGTAGTATAGAGATATTTTGATCTTTATCAGTCTAGCTGTGAGTCTAACTCTCTAACTGTCCAAATCAACAGGGAAAGGAAGGGGGTTAACTATTGGTAGCACCAGATTCTGACACTACCCATGACATTCCTCCCCAGAGGAGATTTTCAAAGCCTTACCCATCACTCCTTCAAATACAAGTATTTTCTTCTTCTTTTTTTTTTAAGATTTTATTTATTTATTTGACAGACAGAGATCACGAGTAGGCAGAGAGGCAGGCAGAGAGAGAAGGCAAAGCAGGCTCCCTGCTGAGCAGAGGGCCCGATACGGGGCTCCATCCCAGGATCCTGGGATCATGACCTGAGCCAAAGGCAGAGGCTTAACCCTGAGCCACCCAGGCACCCCCAAGTATTTTCTTCTTTCTAATGTTTCTTTCTTTACTGAGAACCTCTTTTTAAAAAAATATTTTTATTTATTTATTTGAGAGAGAGACAAAATGAGAGAGAGAAAGAGACCATGAAACGGGGGAGGGTCAGAGGGAGAGGCAGACTCTCTGTGGAGCAGGGAGCCTGACGTGGGACTCGATCTCAGGACTCCAGGATCATGACCTGAGATGAAGGCAGGGACTTAACCAACTGAGCCACCCAGGCGCCCTTTTACAAGGAACTTCTTTTTTTTTTTTTTTTTAAGATTTATTCATTTATTTATTAGAGAGAGAGAGAGAGCAAGAGCACAAGCAGGCAGAGGCAGAGAGAGAAGCAGACTCCCTGCCAAGCAAGGAGCCCAATGCGGGACTCCATCCCAGCACCCCTGACCTGAGCCGAAGGCAGAGGCTTAACCCACTGAGCCACCCAGGCGTCCCTACAAGGAACTTTTTTTTTTAAGATTTTATTTATTTATTTGTCAGAGAGAGAGAGAGAGAGCACAGGCAGACAGAGTGGCAGGCAGAGGCAGAGGGAGAAGCAGGCTCCCCGCTGAGCAAGGAGCCCGATGTGGGACTCGATCCCAGGATGCTGGGATCATGGCCTGAGCTGAAGGCAGCCGCTTAACCAACTGAGCCACCCAGGCGTCCCCTTACAAAGAACTTCTAATAAGAATATCCATTCAATAAGAAATCTAGAAGAACCTGTTGTCACAGTTGGAAGGGAAAAACATTTGAGGAAATAATTAGCATTCCAGTGCTAATCAATTCAGCACACAGGAGGAATGCCACTTTTGGGTGTTGTAAGTTTCCAGATGTTAGACATGTCTTTATAGGAACTCAATAAATGGATCATATCTAAGCTCCAAAATATATGGATTTTACATTAATGTATCTTAACCATGTGAAGTTGTCTGCATCTATTCAGAGGCTTACATCATGGTGAATGACACGTCATGGGGATACTGCTGCCACAACAAGTTCTTATCCTGTAAGAAAACAAAATTTAGGGGCAAAGGAATTCCTTTTCTCTCCACTCCCACTTTCCATCTAGAAACTCTCAATTTTCTCTACATATCCTAGGCCAGTCACATTTGGAGAATTGGGTCTAGTTTCATAGGAAACAATTTCAAAATCCTAGACTGAGGCAAAAGTGTGGCTCAGCGTCAAAATCTCTTGGCTGGCTGGTGGCCCTAGGAGCTACTTTCATTCCTCCTTAACTGTTTTTTGCCTCCTTCTAGTTTGGAGTCCTTGACTGGATTCCTATGTCTTGCAGTCTCCTCTTCCAGGGTGTGGAAAGTGCTTTCTTGTGATCAGGTAGACGTCTGCTCTTCCAGGCTACTGGTGCTGCGTGTCTCTTAAAATCAGCTGGTATGCCACATTTGTGTCTCTTTTGTGCCTGCCTGAGTGTTAAGTGCTTAATAAAGTGAGCTGAGTGAGTCATGGTGCAATCAGATTCAACGTTCTGCTAAGCAAGAAAGATCCACTAAGATTCAGGCCATGAAATAGAGATTAACATCAGGAAAGTCAGGCTCCTAACTTTTTTTCATATTTTTTTGCATTTTCAGATAGAGAAACTGAAAATATTTTAAAGTTGGCAGCTATGTACCCACTCTTTAGATTCTACCCTTAGCAGCTTAAGATTGTATTTGTTTGGGTCGTTTTATTAGGATACAATTCACATAACATAAAATTCACCATCTGAAAGTGTACAAATAAGTGACTTTTCATGGGTTCCCAAGATTGTGCAACATCTCCATTATCTAATTCCGGAACATTTCCATCACCCCATAAAGGAAATCCCATATGCATTAGCAGTCATTCCCCAGTTCCTAGCGACTATGAATCTATTTCCGTCTCTATAGATTTGCCTATTCTGGGCATTTCATGTAAGTGGGAACATACAATATGTGGCTTTGCATGTCTGGCTTCCTCACTTAGCATAGTGTTGTTTTCAAGGGTCATTTATGCTGTAGCATGTATTACTACTGTGTTCCTTTTATGGCTGAATAATTTTCCATTGTTTGGAGATACCACATTTTGTTCATGCATTCATCAATTGATAAATATCTGGGTTGTGTCTCAATTCATTCTGCTGTAATAACAAAAAACACCATAGACTGGGTGACCTTAACAAACATTTATTTCTTAAAGTTCTGGAGGCTGGAAAATTCAGGATTGAAGAACAGCTGACTTGGCGTCTGATGAGCATGTGCTAGTCATAGATGGCTATCTTCTCTCCAGTCCCCACATGGCAGTAGGGCTGAGAGAGCTTCTGGGCTCCTTTATAATTCTGCTCATGGGAGCTTCACTCTCATGACCTAATCATCTCCCAAAGACTCTAGTGCCTAATACCATCACATTGGTGGAGGGGCAGGATTTCAGCATCTAAATTTGGGGGGGCACATTGAGTCCATGGCAGGCAGTTTGTTTCCTCTTTTCCACCATATGAATAGTGCTAGCTCTCAACATTTGTTACCAGCAGTCTTTTACTATACTTGCATTATCCCATATTTATCCATCCACTAATCCATTTATTTTACTGATGCATTTCAAGGTGAATTCCAGCTAAATACTTCCATTTGCATATCATTAACCAGACACCAATGTTTATCTAGAGTTTTTTTATACAAAATTTGTATGCAAGTAAATATTCAAAGCTCAGAGGTACATTCATCATTTACCAAGTTTTGAAAAATGCATACATCTAGCTAGCTCAAACGCCTATCAAAATATGAGCATTACTATTACCTCAGAAATTTCCCTCATGGCCTGTCCCAATCAATACGCCCAACTCCCAGAGACAACTGCTATTTTGATTTTTTCCACAATAGATATTATTAAATGATACATACCTGGGTTTTAAAAAGGACTTTCAGTATAAATGGAGTAATAGAACTCATTTGTTTTTGATGGGTTTAGTGATTTGATTGAGGTACTCCTTATCTTATAGTTCTATTTTATTATTTTTATTTTTTAATTCAAATTCACTTAACATGTAGTGAATTATTAGTTTCAGAGGTAGAGTTCAGTGATTCAGCAGTCCTATATTACACCCAGTGTTCATTATATCATATGCCCTCCTTAATGTCTATCAACCAGTTACTCCATCTCCCAACTCCATCTCCTCCAGCAACCCTCAGTGTGTTTCCTATAGTTAAGAGACTCTTATGGTTCGTCTCCTCCTCTGATTTTGTCTTATTTTTCCCTCTCTTCCCATATGATCCTCTGTTTTATTTCTTAAATTCCACATATGAGTGAAATCATATGATAATTGTCCTTCTCTGATGGACTTATTTAGCTTAGCATAATACTCTCTAGCTCCATACATGTCAGATTGTTTCCCAGAGTGGCTACACCAGCTTGCATTCCCACCAACAGCATAAGAATTTTCCCCTTTCTCCCTATCCTTGCCAATATCTGTAGTTCCTTGACTTGTTAATTTTAGCCATTCTGACCTGTGTGAATTGGTATCTCATTGTGGTTTTGATATGTATTTCCCTGATGCTGAGTGATGTTGAGCATTTTTTCAAGTGTCTGTTGTCCATATGTATGTCTTCTTTGGAGAAGAGTCCAGGGCTAGATGGCTTCCCAGGGGAATTCTATAAACATTTAAAAAAGAATACCTATGGTTCTGGAGCTGTTTCAGAAAATAGAAATGGGAGGAAAACTTCCAAACGCTTTCTATAAAGCCAGGATTACCTTGATCCCCAAACCAAAGACCCCATCAAAAAGAATTACAGACCAATATCCCTGAAGAACATGGATGCAAAAATTCTCAGCAACGTACTAGCTCATAGGATCCAATAGTATATTAAAAGGGTTACTCACCAGGAGAAACTGGGATTTATTATGGGGCTGTAAGGGTGGTTCAATATCCACAAATCAATCAATGTGATACACTACATTAATAAAAGAATCATATGATACTCTCAATAGATGAAAAAGCATTTGACAAAGCATATCATCTTGATTAAAACTCTTCATAGTGGGAGGAGTCAAGATGGCAGAGAAGTAGCAGCTGAGACGACAACAGGTAGCAGGAGATCACCTAGATAGCTTATCAAACCATTGCTAACACCTACAAATCCAATGGGAGATCAAAGAAAGGAAGAACAGCAATTCTGGAAACAGAAAATCGGCCACTTTCTGGAAGGTAGGACTCCCGGCAAGTGGTGGAGCAACGGAGCACTAAATCGGGACTTTTAAAAGTCTGCTCCACTGAGGGACATCGCTCCAGAGGCTAAACTGGGGCGAAGCCCACACAGGGTCAGCGTGGCCCCAGGTCCTGCAGGGTCACAGAAGGATCGGGGGTGTCTGAGTGTCGCAGAGCTAGCAGGTATGGGAGCGGGAAACCGGCTACAGAGACAGAGCTGAGGAGTGAGCTCTCAGCTCGGGGTTACCTTGAACCCGTGGCAGGCTGGGTGAGCTCGGAGCACGGCCAGAGGCGAGGGAGATGGGAGTAGCTGGGGCTTTTCTCTGAGGAGTGGGGCCCCGAAATCTCAGCTCCTCCGGGCCAGAGATTGGGAGGCCGCCATTTTCATTCCCGTCCTCCGGACTCTACGGAGAGGTTCAGGGAACAAAAGCTCCCAAAAGTGATACCGAGCGGATTACTTAGCCTGGCCCCTGGTAAGGGCGGTGCAGCTCTGCCTCAGGCAAAGACACTTGAGAATCACTACAACAGGCCCCTCCCCCAGAAGATCAAAAGAAATCCAGCCAAGACCAAGTTCACTTAACGAGAGCAGCAGAACTCCAGAGGAGGAGAAAGCAAAGAGCGGAATTCATGGCTTTTTCCCCATGATTCTTTAGTCTTGCAGTTAATTCAATTTTTTCTTTAAAGGGCATTTTCCTAGGGTCTTTGCCACCCTTTTAGTATTTTATTTGCTCCTTCATATACTCTTATCTGGAAAAAATGACAAGGCAGAAAAACTCACCACAAAAAAAAAGAACAAGAGACAGTACCAAAGGCTAGGGACGTAATCAATACAGACATTGGGAATATGTCAGATCTAGAGTTCAGAATGACGATTCTCAAGGTTCTAGCCAGGCTCGAAAAAGGCATGGAAGATATTAGAGAAACCCTCTCTGGAGATCTAAAAGCCCTTTCTGGAGAAATAAAAGAACTAAAATCTAACCAAGTTGAAATAAAAAAGGCTATTAGTGAGGTGCAATCAAAAATGGAGGCTCTTACTGCTAGGATAAATGAGGCAGAAGAAAGAATTAGTGATATAGAAGACCAAATGACAGAGAATAAAGAAGCTGAGCAAAAGAGGGACAAACAGCTACTTGACCACGAGGGGAGAATTCGAGAGATAAGTGACACGATAAGACGAAACAACATTAGAATAATTGGGATTCCAGAAGAAGAAAGAGAGAGGGCAGCAGAAGGTATATTGGAGAGAATTATTGTAGAGAATTTCCCTAATATGGCAAAGGGAACAAGCATGAAAATCCAGGAGGTGCAGAGAACCCCCCTCAGAATCAACAAGAATAGGTCCACACCTCGTCACCTAATAGTAAAATTTACAAATCTTAGCGACAAAGAGAGAATCCTGAAAGCAGCCCGGGAAAAGAAGTCTGTAACATACAATGGTAAAAATGTTAGATTGGCAGCAGACTTATCCACAGAGACCTGGCAGGCCAGAAAGAACTGGCATGATATATTCAGAGCGCTGAACGAGAAAAACATGCAGCCAAGAATACTATATCCAGCTAGGCTATCATTGAAAATAGAAGGAGAGATAAAAAGCTTCCAGGACAAACAAAAACTGAAAGAATTTGCAAACACCAAACCAGCTCTACAGGAAATATTGAAAGGGGTCCT